>JAGDQP010025373.1:0-26982 GCA_022664845.1 Lepisma saccharinum | reverse complement strand
TCATTCGGAATAAAGAATTCCATTTTCTTCCCAGATACACCAGGCGAATGTCAGAAAGGTGTGTATACAATGATCCTGCTTCCTTTCCCATATTTACTGTTTTTAAGCACTGGAGAATAGATATAATTTATCTTACTTATAATATGACACCTTACATATAATAATAATGTTCTACGGGAAAAGCGTAGAATTATGAAAAATAAAAAGTTTTCGAGTCCCATGAAA
This sequence comes from Lepisma saccharinum, assembly GCA_022664845.1. Classification (NCBI taxonomy): domain Eukaryota; kingdom Metazoa; phylum Arthropoda; class Insecta; order Zygentoma; family Lepismatidae; genus Lepisma; species Lepisma saccharinum. The sequence continues at coordinate 26,757 of JAGDQP010025373.1, read as the reverse complement.
CACATTGAATTGTTTAAATCAGTGGTTCTTAACCTTTTTTGTTCGCGGTACGCTATTCTTTGTAGTGCGATCCAGTGGCAAACGTAACATACGAGTTGGAAACAATGCGGGAGTCAAAAATACAACGAGCTCAAGTGTCTCATTAATAATTCAAATCTTTTATTATAAGGCGTAAACAAACCAATAATTTCCTTGTTTAAAAAAGTTCAGCTCATGCATATTTTTTCTTGTTCCTTTTTCTAAGTAAATATTGAGTGAAATTATTTGAAATCACTAAGTCTCAGAAGTTTCGGGGCAAACCCAACAAATCTCGCGTCACAATAGTGTTCCGCGGCACACCTGTTAAGAACCATTGGTTTAAACATTCTCTTAATGTGATCAATAATTCTTCTGGGTATATTTAATCATTCTAGTACACTATATCAACTAGTAGATGGGATCATAAGTTCGAATTCAATCAAAAATGGGATTCATAGCTTTTCCCCTTAGCCGCCAAATATTTCGTCACTCATCCTAGCAAGCACAAATGCTTGAAGTCTATTATTTCTTTTCCTTCTGTAAAACACACTGAATGCACTCATACCCTTAGTTTTGTTATTACTGAAAAGAAATGTGAGAAAATTAACTTCAGTACTGAGAAAATAAAACAATTTCATAATAAACAAGTGAGCCTGAAGAAAAAAACTGGTGCCTGTGACTGGGCTCGAACACAGGTACCCGTAGTTCAAAAAAGGAAAAAAAAAGAAAGGTTAGAAGTAGCGCGTTTAACAGCTCGGCTATAAGTTAATATTATGTACCTTTTGTTTGCCAATGTATAGTAGTAACAGCTGGGGAGCACTGGCAGTTCAGTTTTCACTATTTTGAGGTTCTATGACTATTTTGCCATCAAAAAATATATCTACTCTTATATTGCCGTTCAGCAGACTGCATTTTGAATACATGACAAACCCAAAATCAAACATAAGTTGAATATTTGAGGAAATAAAGGCCCAAGTGGATATGGAGTGGTGCAGACTCTATCAAACTTATCACGCTTTTTTTCAATATGCTCAGTACACGATAGAGACTTTATTAAAATTTAATTTTAATTATATCGTTTCGTAATGTAATAAATAAAACAGCTCTTTCTTAGTTGTTCATGTTTTAGGTAACCAATACACAACATTCATTTAAAGGAAGATTACCTAATTGAACTTTAGTTTGAATTTCGTGCGCCGATCATGTTAAAAATTCGTTAGATATTTCTTATTTGTTTTAAGAAAACCGGGGCGATATTAACATGTATTTTGGAATATTCTATTCCTTTGAAAATACTTGACCATTTCTTATTTTGAGAACAAATTCATAATTTTTAATCTACTTCAGTGTTACAGGTATTGTTCTTTTTCTTTCAGGTTTATTGCTCCTTGTGTATGCTGAAGGTACAGTTATCATATTATTACTATGATAATAGTAATATTTATATCCGTTGGGGTTTAGTGGTTCTGACTACGAACTTCTGGTCAACACTGGGGAGGTACGCTGGCAATCGTTACGACTAATATTTTCCAGTTTTTACAGATACACCAGGCGAATGCCGGATGGTGCATAGAATATGATCCTGTTCGTTACCTTTCCCATGCTTACTCTCTTTTAAATGCTGAATTGAATTGAATTGGACTTTTAAAGGCCCTTTGGCATCTTTCGCTCAGATCGGGATGGGTTAAGAAAAGGGTGAGGAAGGTATTGGTCAGGACTTTTCGTAAGGCACCATCCTGGCATTCGGCTGGTGAAACTGAGACAAATACCAGAAAACCTCGGTCAGAATAGTCGGCCATGGAGTTCGATCCCACGTGCCTACCTATTGCCGCTTCGAAGTCCGTTAAATGTTGGAAAATATATTAAATTCGTCATAGTTTAGACCATGGATTCAGTCAGGATTTTCAGCTTGAGGGGGTGTAAAATCAAAATGGAAGGGGTTGTAATTGGGGTTTCTAAGTTTCTATCGTTTTTGACCGTAAAAGATTAAAATTGAGTGTGCTCTCCAGGATTTGGGGATCTGGCGGAATCACTGCTTTCGATACGGATGTCACTCGCATAATAATGTTAATAATAATAATAATTACACCTTTGTTGCAAAATGTCCATCGTTAATATTAATGTTCATCTTCATTCTTCATCAGGAAAAACTTCCGTTGTGTCGGTTGGCAACTCTTGTAGGTGTTTGATTCCGCTGTTGCCACATGTCCCACTTTTTCGGACTTTGAAATTTTCAGTCGCGCAAATGAGTTTTGGAGAACTGTACATTTAGATGCCGTTGTAAGGGAAACCGTTTTAAAGACCAAAAACAAACAAAAACGATACCGGTTATGTAAGATTACAGAACGCGGGAGTTTCAAAGATGTCCTGTCACACAAACCACCAGTTACCACTATCAGATCTGAACGAGAAAACCGGGGAACCGGAAGACACGAACAACAGGAACTTTTCAAAATGTTTAACCTACGAAACTGACAAAAAGAAAGAGAAAGACATAAACTACAGAAGAAGCAGTAGAGTCCGGACAGAACACGGCTAAAATACCAAGGAAGCAAATTGCCATTTCTTAAAGACAAACATTAAAGTATTAAAATAACCAAACTTCCACTATTATGAGGCAGCTGAAGCCAAAGAAATTAGATTCGCGTCTACATGAAAGGCAGAATACCGGAGGAGGAGGTTGGTGCGTAACAAGAAGGGAAACCTCAGACTCACAAAAAGCGGATACACATATATGAGTACATAGTCACTCATAGAAAGCCTCACAGGACAAAATAGTAAACCGCGAGAAATACACTTTATAAGAACGAAAACAATCGGAAGTCGTTGGTACTTTTCATATAAATCCAAAGAGAAAAAGAGGGGGAGAAACTCGGTTATTATAAAAGATAAATCATGTATGCTTGTGTGAATGGGCAAGCCTTTCTTTACAGTAAAATAAAGTTAAAAAAGATGGAACACTATATATCATCATATTTACTATGTTTTTATGTAAGTGTAATAAATATGCGAGAAATTTTAACTATTGATAGTTTTTGATAACATTTTTATTCAACTTGTTTATATTACAAAGGATAGCGGCACCCCGTCAACTTGGCGCTACAATCGGTCGCTTTTCCGCTTTCACTTTAATCTGTCTCTGCTCATGTACTGCGGGTGATGTGGGAAACTTTATTTTTATATTGGCCAGTCTAGTAATTTTGGACTTCGGCCCGTCACGATTCGCTCCTTAGCTATTAAAATCCACACCCATGCCCCTGTCGGGACTCGAACTCGGGATCTTCAAGTTGTTGGCCTACCGACGTAGACCGCACGGCTACCAGGCCGGCTGCGGGTGTAGTGGCGGGGTAAAGAAACTAAATTTGAATATCATAAAATGTCACGGAATAAAGAAGTGAGGTTTGCACCAGAAAGCAATTCCCGGACATTTAACTTTCTAATCCGGACTCCGGGCAAATAATTTGATTCCCGGACTGTTCGGGCGAATCCCGGACGGGTGGTAACCTATCACCAAGTTTATTATTTGTTACCTCTCCCACTAACTTGTAGGTGAACATCAATTTTATTAATTTTTTTAATAGCTTTTAAGCATCTGTTGCTCAGGTAGTAAGTCAATTTGAAATGCCAAATAACAAGAAATGTGCATAGCATGATGTCAAAATTAGCCTGATGATTCTCCTCTGCAATGACGTTGCGACTGTCAATTAATGTACGATGTAATATATAAATATAAGGGTTGGAGTCATTTGTTTTAAAAATTTAGGAGTCATTGCTTCTGTTTACTGGCTCCGCAGCACTGTTTTCACATATTTATCATCACTTGGGGACATAAAATATTTACTAAATCGACATAGCGCTATTAGTAAAAGTATTTGAAATGCTAGGTTGGCAATAGTGCTAACTCGAGGATATTATGTTTTATCTCTTAATATGAACCGTATTGGCAAAAATCAACTACCAGAAGCAAATTTATTATTTAATGCACTGTTTCTGGTTCATTGCAAAATATTCATTTTCTTTATTGTTATAATAAGTCAATTTTTGCTCCATGTTTGAATGAAAACGAAGCGGAATTCAAAGGAGCCGGTCGGATGAATAATCCACGCGCGAGCGACATCTCGTAGCGTTGTTATGTAACACACCTGAAGTGTAAATACAACTTTGAAATGCGCGTTTGTAAGCTGCGACCGTGGGTAAATGGTTAAGGCGTCGGCTTATTCAGTGAGAAAACCCGGGTTCAAATCGCGCCGGGGCGAGTGATTTTTTCGTTTTTTATTTCTAAATACATTTTTGTCTGTTCATATTTCTTATTAATAATTGCTTTCTTGCATTTTTCGTAGATTATCTTAAATTAGAGAAAATGGGTTAGTGTAGGTTATGTGCGGTCATGTATCCTTACACTTTCGTTTCTTCCTTTCGACAGTGTGGATTACTACTCCGACCGGGACGTGTATTCAACCCAAATTTACACGCATGGACTTTATCTTGACTTCGTATGAGGAATTTGCCTACAAAGTTTGTTGACATATTACGTTACCACCCAACATATATAGTTTGTACCAATACTTAGACGTGGACAGTACCGGATTTTGAGATGTCCCGGTCCGTTTCGTGTTTTGTTGAGGTAAGATGAAAAGTCCTGGGAAACAAGAAACTTACCGAGACATCTCAAAACTCGTAATGTTTGCTGTTGTCATCAGCACTTAAAGTTGGCAAAGGAAATTAGCTAGTAGTGTAATGGATAAAACTCCATTAATCTGCATCAGACTTTTAGTTTGGGATGCTTCTCTCTAGATTACAGGTGGGGCTACACGGTTCCTTCAGACAGACAATTCTACTTACTCCAAATGGACAGAAAAAACAAACTAAATATAATTTACAGAAATAATGCTATTAATTTCCGTTTACCTCTTTGTCCAATAAACTAATAACGTTTATTCAGCATTAGACACAAAAGGCCAGCGATCTAAGTCTGTGACGTATCCAGAATATTTTTCCGGGAGGGTGTTCAAAATGAAAGACACTTCACCAGTACGAGTAGACACATAAGTGACTAAAATGCTTATGAACTGATATTCTTTAACAAAAATGAGTTTATATGAGTAATTTGTTCAGCAATACTTTTCGAGTATTTGAGTATTTACATGCATCTTGAACTTTAATTTAATTTTTAAGACCTTTAGGCAACTTTGCCTCAGGCCGATTTACATATAACTAAAAAGCAACTAAGTAGAATACTTATAATACGGTTTAGTAATACACTTTAGTTACATCACATGAAAAATACTGAAAAACAGATTTTAGACTAATTATTTGGCAAGTTATTGGATGAAAGAAAAAGGTTATTTAGAAGATTTATGCGATGTTTGTTTTCAGGTATTGCAGATGAAAATTTCACCCTCGAATGGACTACGAACTTAAGATTCGTAAGTTTTCTGAAGTATATTGTGCTCTTGTTGGAGCTCAAAGGAAAAAGTTAATTAAATTATAAATACTTATTATCTAAAACAGTGCTCCGCACAAAGTTAAAAAGCACTGTTCGATTCGTTATCAATTAAAAAGTAGAAAGGAATCCTTAAACTGGTGGTTGCTTGTAAGTTTTCACCTACTATATGTTTGGGTAAAGATATAGATTTTTCTCTTGTTAGAATAATCATTAGAAATCAACAACTGGGCTGAGATCCTCAGGCAGCAGACAAAATCCTCAACATCCTCCACAACAAATCAAACACCAGTTGTAGGTATACACATAAGATTAACAGGTACTTACATCCATCTTCACTGGTAATTTAGTATGATCATTTACAACATTAAGTTAGTGTTACCATAGTTTGAGATTAATAAAAATTGAGGGGAAATTGAAACGTTTGTTTTGTCTTCTGCAACTCACTGTGATCCACAACGCAGTAGAAACTACAAGATGCTTTTAGCATTACGAGCTACAAACTGCATTCCATTTATTCCTACATAGACTGAATTAATTACATTCGTTACAAGATATGGAAGATGAAATGGGAAAGTTAAATTATTAAATGAAAAATTTGTAACACAACTGCAATTTACGTATAAAATAGCCTAGATCATTGTAACGAAAAAATATTTTAAAAAAGGAATTTACTATATTTTTAATTTTTGACCGGGGGAGGAAAACAAGGGCTGAAAATCGAGTTATACCCAGGTAAACCGGGTGATATGGTAACCGTACACTAAATTCAACTTGCTTGCTCTTAGACTTATTACTTACAGCACATCATCTGCACTAGCATGATGTCTCTGTGAACTGACATGAACACTAGATCACTGTCTCTCGTTACCTATCCATTCTGTTGTTTAAATAGGCCTGAGTCAAAGCTGCCTAAAGCTCTTAAAGATTAAATCAATTCAAAGTTGCTAATAACTGTAAGAACCGATTGGTATGTGGCAAAAAATATCACGGTGTTTTAATTCCATCTGAGCGTCTAATGGAATGCCACTATGTTGCATTTTGCACTTTTCGCACCACATAAGATAGACCTATTCACTCTCAACTCAAGTTCACTTTCACTGGTGTCCCCTAAATATCCCATAGCATTCTTCAGCTAACCTGTCTTGGTTCGTGACAAGTGCATGGGGAGAGCAGCTCCAAGAAAAGTTAATGCATCTGCCATCAAAACGCCTTCGCAAATTTACTGTAAGGTCATCCAAACAGGGAATAATCGTCTCAAAAATTCTTCCACATCTGAAGCAGAATAGTATGTATTCCTTGCCTTCTGCTCTTGGTGTTAATATTGACCCTTCCCCAAACTGAGATAACATAAGGTTTTCGCCTTTCTGCAAAAGTCACGCAAATTCTTGATTTGCTCTCTTGTCACGTAATTCATTCAACCGATTTATAACAAGTTTTGTGTGGTTTAACGCTGACGTCAAATCATGCTTTGGCGACCGAAGGTAGTGAAGGAGTAAAACTGAGAAGTTTCTCACGCCAACAGAGAGAAAATGAACGAGGTCTTGCTCACTCCTGAATGGAGAAATTAGGTCGTGTGGGATTTTTCTTTCTCTCGGCCATAGATATTACCGTTAAGCTAGCAACAATCGGTTCGAGCAACTCCAAGAAGACTATAATTGCATTGTGACGCTCTGTAAATCTCGTGTCATAGATGTCATCATTCTGCAATCTGGGATAATTTCTTTGATATGATGTTTTAAATTGTTTCCACAGTATTTGTGGTTTCGGAAGAGACTGAAAACTTGTGATTCGAAGAAGGAAAATATTCAAGTCTAACAGATTTGGAGAACATCAAGAAAACATAATCAAGATAGCACAATAATTTGTTTTGTTTTAAGGACTGGTGCAGGGCTGTTTAAATGAATCTCGTAATGATTCATATTTCTACAGCACTAGAATGTGCATGCATCTCTTGACTGTGTAAACATTGTGAATCAAACTAGGTTACATAAAGAAATGGAATGTTTCGGTTCTCCAAAAGATATGGCCAATTGTTACAGAAGCTAAAATTTATCTTCAGACCAAAAAGTTTAGTATGAACGAATATTGCTTAAAATTTTATGTTCCCCTTTTGAACTGAACTTGTTGCAAATTTTAAGAGAAACAAGATTTTGGGTTAAAAGGAGGAACTTCGCACTGTATTCGGCAAATTTTTGGTTAGCAATAAATTGGATGCAAACAGAGGCAGGAAAATTCGGGAGTGTCTGGACACTCCCCACTGGTTACGTTCTTGATGTAGGTGTTAATTTCTAATCTTGTAAACTTTTTGTAAAATCTAACTAAAAATGGTACTGAACATTGCGGCTTTAATTGAGACTGATCCAGATCCCTGTTCGAAGGAACTGACATTCAAGCGCGTTTATACTATCATATATCCATAACGATAATCTATTTAATTTTACTTTATGGCCCTCAGTTTCCGTCAGCTGTTGAAATGCAGGCCCTATACTACTCATTCACTTCCAAATAATTACTACAGATACTTCTATAAGCACATAGGGACAACCAGCAATTTAAAATGTGTCACGAAGCAATATCATAATTATTTAGTTAAATACGCACCCGAGTTGCGCAACAGATAAAAACCAAGACGGCAAGCGAAGGAATACTAATTTCGCAACTTTGTGCTATGAATGACATATTTCTACAAAATCCTCAGACAGTAGGCCTATCTCTTGGGTTAGTTTTAGTTAGGTTAGGACCTTCTTTTTACCACACGCGATGCGCATGATGTTTAACACGAAATCCATGTACTCGTCCCAACAAACATTTAGCTTAGTAGTCCTAAGTACATTTTGCTCTCATTTCACACTTCCTTAACAAGAAACTTGCTATATTTTGCGTTGCAACACTCAGTCCTCAAAGTAGGGAACACGCCGTGCATTTACCTTTTCCATTTTGGATTTTGGGTATTTCTACCTTTTTATTAATGGCGTACCCTTACCTTTTCTAGATCACTTCTGCACCCGTTCCCTTACCTTTTCTAACCCACTTCGAGTGCTGGCATAACTTCAACACAGGTTTGAATTTTTAAATATTTCCTCTATTTTTTTTTATTTTTTTGCGTATAAAGTAAACTGCCCCTCAATTATCACTCCCATCACATTACTAGATTAGGGCTAATTAAGAAGACGCCTAATTAACATGCCTGAGGAGCAAATATTGATGTTTGATACATGCGTAAAAGAAGTACAGTAACCTCAATGAATTCCATGCAAGGGTATTTTTCCCCTTCTGGGCAATCCATCGAATGTTACAGCGTTGCTTTCCAGTTCTTTTGTCTTCTTTAATTACCTATCACACTCCCAATTCGCGAACAATGAGAATATATTCCTAACTTCAAATAATATTCTTTTGTTCCGCGTAATAGCTATTGTTAATATTTAACTCAGCGCAAAAATTGTAAAATTAAGCACTATTTGCTACTCAAAAGTTTACTGTATTTGTAACGTCACTTCGTGTGTGTATTACTGGGTTAACCGGGTCGTCAATTTTCTTCGTTCACTCTTAGAAGATAAAAAGATGTTACTATGAAAGTTTTCAGACTGTGAATTAAACTCATTTCAAACATGGCTTCAATTATAAATAATTTTGTGAAAGTTTCAACATCCGAGAAAAATAAAAAAACGTTCTTAAACATATTGCAAGTAAAGAAATAAAATTTGTTAGATTCGTTAAACTAGAAACATTAAAAACAAGGAAACAGGACATTCTACCTAAATATTCTCAATAAGAACAAAACAGCATTATCTAAAGAATAATAGTTTTAAATTCTCAAGAAATATTTCACACTGTTTACAAGACTGATGAGAGGCCACGTATGGACAATTTTCCCTTTGGACGCTATTCCCGTTGGATGCTTTTTCCGTTGGACGATTTTCCTTTTCGATAATTTTCCTTTGGATGGTTTTCCCTTTGCCATCACACACACGCACACTACAACATGAGCGTCTCTTGCTGCCGGATTCCTGCAGCAAGGCACCCACCAGGACACCGCTGGTTTCCAGCGGTCACACACTCGCTCACTTTTACTCATATTTATTGATCTTGATGTTATTTTGCTTGATTTTTTGCACTGTTGTTGGTTTAATTCTTTTATTTTTCCTTTTTTGATGGAGTTTAGTAATTGGTTTATTTTTAGTTTGCTCAGTTTCAGATTGTTCTAGTTCCCGGATTATTAAATCCCGCCAGCTGATAGCGAATTTCGCGCTCGTCGAACCGGCCGCACACACGCCTCGCTTGCGAGGTTCGCGTCACGTTTCTCTCCATGCGGTATCAGCTCCCTAACCTGTTTTCTATTAGTTAGCATCTTGTCTTCGCCGCCATAAGAGACAATAAAATACAAATGGTAATTGTTTAGGTGTTGCTTGTAGGTAAATGTACCAGAAGTATACATGGTATGGAATGTACGGCCTTTAGCCATCAAAGGCGTAGGTTGGCATAGCCTGGGGAGAGGATGTTGGAAGGGAGATCGCTGGCTCTATTTTGTTGGTAACAGCCCAGCATTTGCTCGATGCGCCTGAGGAAGAAAACCTGGAAAACCTCGGTCACGATGGTTGTCCGGTGGAATCGATCCCAGAACCTCCCGAAAGTTAAGCCAATGCTCTATGAATATATATGGAATGTAACATAATAAATAATAGGAGTCCGCGTTGTTTTCACCACACCTTTAAGATCTTGTGTATCAATGTATACTCTATACACCGTTAAAAATAACGCCCATTGGAACTTGGCTAGTGTACCCAAAGTCCTTATATACTCGGAGGCTGCTGAAGGGGCCTTAAGGTACTAGGCAAGCAACTGTATGGTGTACGAAACGCGCAGGTTCATCGGCACAGTAACACGTTCACCAGTGGATTCTACTCTGCTGGAGAACAAGTCAGTGTCCATCATGAACATCGAACCCCAAACGGATTGCATGTAATGCTTAAGCGTAACGAAAAGAAAAAAGTAATGTCAACGCACGAGAAAGGAGCACGAAGGAGTAATTTACTAATGAATCCGTGATTAAAACCTATAGACAACTTTGACACAGGCCCCCGTCAGTTGCTAATAACAGTAGTTAAGATTGGAAAGAGGAACAATCCGCTGACGTTACGTAACCATACACATGCCCAGAACACCAACTCTTGCTCCAGCATGATTAGACTAACCAATTCCATGCAGTTGTTCCACCAGTGTAAGTGTCAGGGCGTTAGAAATAGGAGGGCGTGGTGTGAGTCCCGGTCAGAACCTGCTTTTAAATAAAGTATGGTATTAGCGTGCACACCAAACATTGTAGAGTCCAGTAGCACGTAATGGATAGTCGAAACGAGGGGAACAACGTAATGGTTACCGAGCGGCAGTAGTATAGTGGATAGAGCAACTAATAGATTCAGCGAACGATCATTACGACTACCTATCCGTATGGAGGTAATGTCCAGGGCATGTCTGCAATAATACCCGGCAAAAGGACGGGATGGTACCTACCGACGAGACCCTGGACAACGATCTTCTAACATCCTCTCCCACACCCTATAACGGCTGGGGCCACAAGACCATAAACAAAATTGAAAGCAAGTTAAACGATGCTCCCGAACTTCGTGAAAGTACACGATAATGGTGCCAACAATTTATACTATTAATCGTACCACCAATAAAAATGTACAGAGCTTTGGTAGTTCAGTACGGGCATTCCAGGTGCGAAGTTGTGCGTGAGATAACAGGGGCAGCCCCACCATGACAGTTCGATATAGTTACACAAGGAAAATGGTGGGATAGTAATCCGAACATAGTCTCCGTGAATATATCCCAACCTGTCATAGATTTCGAAATGCATAAAGTCAAACATCAATCAATAAAGTGGTATTCCCGAAGGTCAGTAACAAAGAATGGACAGTTCGGAGTGGAGGAACAAATGAAATAATTCTGGAGACAATCGGTCATTACGTTTCAAAATGTAGATACCAGAGGAGACATAGTATAATGCGATCAGTGAACACCAGTCTATGTGGTCACCCTCCATAACCGACGTACGTTACACAAGCGTGTTTTGCCAACGTGCCTACAAGAAGAAGAAAAGAAAGAAAGAGAGCAGCGGTAGTGCAAGAACGGAAAGGGCAAAGCATTTTATTTACATCAGCGGTACACGGTAAAATTTTAGGATCACCTCTGTTGACGGTAGTGCTGCCAACCACGATTCCGGCAGGTCCCTACCGAGGAAGGTAATGGTCCCCGATAGTAAGCAAGTAATCGTACTGCCACGTACGTGTACCAGGGCCTAGCACTATTCCTAGCAGTTGTAGTAGAGAATACAGCGGCAGAAAGCTCTATAATATAACATAATGTACAAACTATCCCTACGTTCGTGAGATATGCTTAAACATCCCTACGGGTAGGGCCATGTCCCTACGGTAGGCAACACTGGTGTGAGCAGACAATAGAAGTTAGGTGGAGGTGGAAGGACAAGAGAACGAAGAGTGACGTCACCATCGTGGTTGAACGGCAAACAACGAGACCGCAGTGGGATACATAAACCGAAGTAATTGTAAATGGAGAGCTGACAAAAGGTGAAATGTTTACAGCAACACACAAAGGGAAATTTACTGAAAACGGAAAGGGGGTGGTAACCGCAAGGGTGGAAGAGTTAGACACGTAGGAAAAAATGAAACAGTAGGCTGGTGATAGGAACATACCCACGATGATGTATGGAAGCGCACAACATAGCGGGCAGGTTCGCATATCTATTCTGTCGCTAAATGTGGAAGGAAGGGGAAGGGAGGCAAACCATGTAAGAATGCAGCGGTGGAGTGGGTAGGGCAATACAAGTAGGGAAACACATTCCCAAAAGCTGAATGTTGCGCGTTCGAACAAAAAGAAACGACCCAACTGCAAACTGCAAAGAGGATGTCAAAATAGTACAGTCCAGGGGGGAAAAGATGCACACACACATACACACCTACACACCGGAAGCCTGCGCTAGTAGTTAAATGTAAAGGAGATGAAACCTCTCCACGCAAAACAAGATTTGTATAAAACGTATAGCGAGCTAAAGAAGGTATAGCACGAATGGAACCTGTTTTCGTACCTTCTGGAAACTGAATAGGGCCAACTTGATGGATTAACAAAGAAAAAATACCGTAACACATAGTAGCAAAACGGGCTTCAGCAGATTCTCCAACAATCTCAAAATGATATGTCCCATCGTTTCGTTACAACGGAAAAGAGAAACTAAAGGTATGAGTAAGCCAGGTAATACTCTAAAAGAATGTCAATTAAGATAAGTATGTAAGCTTATGGTCCGGATAAAACCAAAGACCTAGTCTAATTTTAATATATTGTCGTAAATAATGAAAAGCACCCGGACGAAACCTGGTAAAATGATAAGAAATGGACCTAGACTATTTCAGGCGTTTAACCAGCGTGTAAATTATAAAATTCACCCGATGGAGCAGAACAGCTAAGGCATAACCAAACATCCAAACAGGTACATGTAGAGAACAACGCCATCGGAATATTGAAAATAAAATAACGCCTAACGCGTGTGCAAATTATAGGTGCTTTGGGTAACATACAAAAATATACATATGACACTGAGTAATGTAGACAAACATACTTGCATAGTAGGCTGAAGGAAACACGTTGAGGTGTGCGTTGAAGTATTGCTGAAATAAATACATAGTACATGTGTTCCTCTAGATCAGAATGAGCCGTGGTGACTCGCAATTGGAATGTCGATCAATTTCCAACGTCATACAAAGCTGAAAAGATGCACATCGATGTATGTTGGAGGACAATACAAGAGTCCAGTATCACACATGAATATAATGCTAAATCGTAGAGTAGTAGTCCCAATACGAACTACGTGAGCCCTTTTAAGTTGTAACGAAATGATGGGTTACATCATTTTGAGATTGTTGGAGGATCTGCTAAAGCCCGTTTTGCTACTATGTGTTATGTTATTTTTTCTTTGTTAATCCATCAAGTTGGCCCTATTCAGTTTCCAGGCGGTACGAAAACAGGTTCCATTCGTGCTAAGCCTTCTTTAGCTCGCCATATGTTTTCTGCGAATCTTGTTTCGCGTGGAGAGGTTTCTTCTCCGTTACATTTAAATACCAGTCTTCAACGCTCATACACCACACGTACATTCTAGGAATATGCTACGAATATTCCTCTGAGAATATGGGAATATCCCAAGGATATTGTCAGATATTCTTAGTACATGCGCAGAACAGTTTACGAATATGGGAATGTCCGGGATGACCGCATATCACAAGTATATTCTAGGAATATGTGGAGGACATTTTTGCTTTGGAGATATTCTCAGAATATTCCACACAGCTTCCAAAACGCCAATCTGGAATAGTCGTTTAACATTCTAAAAGTATAGGATAATCGATCCCAATTAATCTGCGAGATTGGTCGCAAGCTGTGGATCCAAAAGGGATATCCCTGGGATATCCTGTGCTATGTGGACGGATTGCAAAAACACCGTAGGACCATAGGAAAGAAGAATAAAAACGTTTTAAAGACAGCCCTGTGGTTAAACAAGTCGTGCTAAAGAGTAAAAAATAAAAATAATGGTTATGCAGTACCGAAAAGGAAACAGCATGGCGTGCGCTCTTTGACAGACATCGTGACAAAATCGGGGCCTGAAGAAGTAATAACAGTAGGTGTGTATTCGTTCTGAAATAAGACCACAGGCAGAGTGCAGGTAGACAGGCGGACCTCGGATCGGTACGCGGGAGGTACGTAGGTTTGAAATCTGTTGACAGATTAGTTTCAGGTACACCAAATAAATAAATACGAGAATCGTACCTCTAGTGTCAATTCAATGCACTGGGTATAATCTGTTGATTGGCTGTGAATGGTAATAAAGATCCTACTTATACGAGGAAAAAACTATTGAACAAAATCAAATAGCTTTATTATGAAAAGAAGTAAAATATGTGGTAGTATTGCGCGGAGATCAAGTTACAAGGTACGTGTGTACCAGCGGAGACAACCTTCAGTACAGCAACATGAGTGAAAACATCAAGTTGTGGGGTGAGGTCAGTTGGTCCGACAGCGATTTTAGCGCGGCTATTGAACAAGTAGAGCAAATGCTAGGATGTTGCAGCAGTGGACAGTGTGTTTAATGACAGCTAGTAGCGGTGGTGGAGATGCAATGGAAAAGGGCGACATACCAATACAACCTAGTAACTTCACCATGGAGGATAGTGTCTTCCTGCACCTATGTCGCTGCAGACGAAACATCATTGAGGAACTGGATTTTTGAATCGATACAACGCTGGCAATGTGCAGATTTTCCCGTAATATGTATTGGGTGTTACAGGGACGAATGCAATAAATTCGGGCATGGTTGCCTAAGTGACAATGAGTAACAAGTTGAGGAGCTCAATACCCGCACTTGGAACGCTATATTCAATCCCAAAAACTTTACGGAAGTATATGATGTGTACTGCACAATCCATTCAAACAGTGTTGAGTACAGAACCAGAATATTTGAATGCGAGCCCCGCAATCTTCTTCAGCGATGGGTTCAGGAGGTACTACAGTTACTTGTACACAAAGAAATCACAGCGGAACCATGGACCTAGTGCTGTGCAGTACGTACAAATTGTAGTTACAATATCAAGTAGCAGTAACAATACAAGTGTCTGGAATATCCGTGTGCATATAGCTCGCGCGCCACCTACACGGACAACTATGAACCTAGTTGTATCCAACATATCAGTTATATATATATATAGGGTGAATCATTGACGAGTGACAGCCAGAAATAACTTGAAACATGAGCAGTCAATAAAAAATGAGCGGAGGCCACCTGCTACCTGCGGGAGGGGGCACTTGAGCAAGCACACGACAATAGCGTCACATAAGCAGTGCTGCCACCCCAAGACGGTCGCATCGCATCGACGAATAGCATGTATGGAAACAGGATCTAGGAGAGATGGTAAAGCAAATCAATTAAAACGATAGAGTAGATAAAGAAAACCAGAAAGGAAAATAAAGAAAGAAAGATAAGGATTGAGTGCGCGGAGGCAGCAGGAAAGTCTCTCTTTAACACACTTGAATACGCGGAAACGTCGTGATGAAAGGACAACTCACACCGGAAAAAGCATGGTAGAAAAACACATCACATTCTACATTCTCAGAGGCCGAGCCTATGCTCATAGGTAATGCAGAAAGAAAGGAAAAGAACCAAGCAACGCTTGTGCAATAATAAAACGAATGCCACATCGCAACGCAGAAAGAAAAGAAAACATAAACGCCCGGGACTTCAGCAATCATCCCTCTTCAGAACTAAACCTTGGATTCAGTGGTCAGCAAAAGTTCATTCTATCCTCACATTTAACCAATCTCTTGTCATTCGCTTAACTCACTTTTCCCCTATCCACTCATATCAATAGGAAAAGCGTGTTAGTAAAGTCACGTTAGATTCTACTATTTTTCATTCCGTCCGTCATGTGATTTCTTCCTCCACCTGCATTTTTTGCCGTTCTGCGTTAATTCCTCGTTCTACATATGTGTACTGGATTCGGAAACTCAAAATTCCTTCCTTCCGGGGAACTTTTCAAAGCTGATTCTAAGAAGCAAAACTATTACCTTAGGTTAGCTGTCTAGTACATGAAACATCCAAATGACCGAGCGATGTTGTTGAATACACAGATAAGATGTAATATATTTTAACATTATTGAACTTAAATTGTTAAGACATCGCCACTCTAAAATGAGTAGATTGGTCGCAAACGAAAAATAATTTTCCTACGTTCGTAAAGCGTACTACTATGTATAGCCGCAAATTGCACGGTCGCAAAACTCACAGACTCGTTCTCAAAAGGGTTAAATATTTTATGAGTTTATTTCTTTTGCAATATTCTTTACATAACATTGCAACAAAATGAATTCATATGCAGCTGCGTAGCCAGTATTCGATTTTTACAATTACCGAGATCAGGGAAAAAACTTCTACGAACGTAAGAGGCAATCTTTTAGGTTCTTTCATATTTCAGTCTATTGGGATATTTTGGAAAGCAGAACTAAAGGGTTATTCTTAACTATGACCAACATTTCTGTTCATAAACAGCGCAAAATGAAGTAATACCGTGTAGTGATTTTGAAATTCTGGGAATTAATGGGCTGCCACAGTGCCACTTAACTTTATTTTGTTTTAGACTCGATATCCTAAGTTAGCTAAGGTAAGGTAAGTTTAGGCTTGGTTAAGTTAAATTGCAAGTATGGAAAAGCTAAAAAGATAGGGGCTATGAGGTTTGTTTCTAACATGCTTTTATTTTTTAATATTTTTTTTTCAAATAAATATTAAAACTATTTAATATATTAACGGGTTACACGAAATGTAACTAGTACATTAAATTGTTAACAGATGGCAGTGACGAGCACTATTAATTTAGATGCTTTTAGTTCCTGAAAAATGTTTCACTAATATTCATTAAAAAGTATACGGTTGCCGGAAGTTAAAGGTATCATAGTTTTTACAGAAAAAAAATAGGTAATTCTTTTTAAATACAAGTGTTCTAAAGAACAATACTAGAAGATATCTTATGATTTATTGAAAAATCTGCTATAAATTAGGGTTGAAGCTACCAAAATATCAATATCTTAAAGCAGTACCAAAAGTAAAAGTAAATTTTAAATGTATAAAACGAACTAAAAATGTTTACGAGCTGGTAATATGAAGGGAAAAGGTTGGGAATCTACTTCTATCACGTGACAATACAACACCACTTCGGAGAAGTGAATAGCAGAAGGTACAAGCATTCGCCTTTGCCAACTCGTAAGTCGAAAGAAGAAAATCAGGCTGGCAGAAGAGGAAGGTGCTGTGAGGAACCGTGGAGGACAATTTTTGACTCACCGTGCCAGGAGTTGTTCGCCTTCACAGTAAACCACACTGAATGACTACAGCGCACATATTTACGTGTATCCTACTCCTCCCTTTGTTTCACTCTCTATCATAGGCTCGCTGCCCCATGAGGAATTGGCCACCGGTTTTTGCCGCTCCACAAGTGGATTATAGGTAGTTAAAAATGATTATAGACATTTAATTGCATAACTCAAGTATGTTTGAGAAACACGAAATCACATCATAATTTATTCCAGTTCGCAGTTGGCTAACCCATAAGTCCCGATCATTCCACATTAGGTATGGAGAAGCAGTCGTTTTCTGTATGTTGGCCAACTGTGACACCCATGTAGAACCCACCATTATTTGGTGCAGACGCGTAGTCATTTGTTTAACAAGTCAGGACAACAAGACAACTGAAGTTGCAATACCGCGGCACGGGGAATAAAGGATGACATGTATATAAATAACCATATCTTAATTAACGCATACGCTCTGTTTAGGCTTTAGTAGCCGTTCCGCGATTGACATAATAAATGAATCATGAGGTATGTGATAGAAATAGGTATGTAATTAATATATTGTAGAATTCTGAATGTTTTTTTATTGTGAATGTTTTCAGCTAGCGGGCAAAATGTACAATATACAAGAAGGGTATGCAAGGTGTTTCTTTCACTTTTGGAAATTTATAAGGATTGGATAGTAATACTGCATTCATGTTACATTTGCCATAAACTACCAGCTACAGTATCGGTAAGTAGGGTGATGGCGCTTGGCATCGTTTTAGGCACCTTTGGCTCAAATTTTGGAACAAGATTTGGTTACTTTTTGTAACTAGATTTAGTTACTTTTTATTCTCTTTTGTGACCCTTATTTTTTATTTGTAAAAAAGAGTAGTAGTATTTTGTAAAAAAGTATGAGCCCCTTTTTTTAAACCCCCAATTTGAGAAGGTGTAAAAAGGGTTTTTCGCACCCTCGTGTTAGTGTGGGGGTCCCTAATATGCTATATTGAATTTTGCAAAAGAGCACGAGCTGTTTTTTGCAATATGGTTCCTAAGTGTCAAAATTTCGTCGGATTATCACCAAACTTTGAATTTAGATAGATTATGGTGAAAATCGACAAGGTGTTTATAAGGGGAGATTTTCGATTTATTTTTGCGATATTTTGTGCTGTTTTCGAGATATCGGGGCTAAAGTGATCCTATTGCCAAAATTTCGTCGGAACTTGATTAAACTTCGGAATTAGGCAAATAATAATGGGAAACTACAGAAGGGTCGTCGAGGGGGGAATTTTTCAATTTATTTTTGCAATTTTAGCTGTTTTTAATTTTGTCTTTTTTCCGTTTTATTTTTAAATTATCTTCTCTTTTGTGAAGTGAGGGTATTTTTCTATTTTCTTCACTTTCATTTGCAATACTCTTACCCAAAGGAGTACTGAAAAGGTTAAATATTTAACTGATTTTATTGAAATTTAATTTTCACATTTGGTATACGCTATGACACCCTGTGTGGAGACTACAAAAAAGCTATTAGACACCCTGTGTGAGGCTAGCAAGGACATCCTGTTGTTCGCATGCGCATAAGTGTATTGCCCTTGGTCAACGCTGTATCATTTTATATGTGGTTGTTGTTAATGCTAATGTGCGATGTTAATACTTTTTAAAAGTGAATTGCGGGTGATTAGTAAATATAGTATTATATAATGTGCTAAATTACGTATAACAATTTTAAAATTGTATTTCCCCTATAGTATGCGTACAATAGTTTGTGGGTGTAATAGTTTTTCGTCCTTTAATAATGGCGTTGGTTTGCAGATTGAATCTTGTAAAAAAGTATGGCGTCTAGCAACATACGAGAGGGCCAAAGCCATATCGTGCCTAATATATTATTCCAGGGGTGTAGAACCATTGTAGCCTTTCAGAAGGGGTAATGGCCTTTTGGACTTAAACAGGCCTTGTACGTGTGCCGTGAACATTTTTATTAAGCTGGAGTGTATATTTTTATTGAATTTATTATAATTTCCTCTAATTTTAATTTACGAGCATTGTGCCCTTCCTTATTCAGGGGCCTACGTGAGGGGAGGAGGGTAATATTGCATATTGAATTTCCTAAAAGAGTACGATGTTCAGTGGCGTATAAGAGGGCCATAACCGTACTGTAGCTAATACACTATTTCAGTGGCGTATTAAAGCGAAATTTCGTAAAAAACTATAATATAATTTTCTTGGGTTATAATAGAGCGCTGTACCCAACCTAAACCACAATTAACTGTGTATGAGGGCAAAGGTTAAATATTTAACAGTATATAGTTTGTAAACGACACAACATATTGCAATGCAATTTTTGGTTATGGTAAGACCGTCGAGTGGCATACACGAAAAAAGTGCTGACCTTGGAGTCAAAGGGCAAATATTGAATTGACTATATCTCGTAAACGCCGTAACGTATCGACATGTGGTTTTTGGTTATGGAGTAAGACTATTGAGTGACATATACGAAAAAGTGCTGACCTCGGGTTTAAAGGTCAAATATTGAATTGACTATATTTCGTAAACGCCGTAACAAATTAACATGCGGTTTTTCGCTATCAACTAAGACCGTCGAGTAGCATATAAGAAAAAAGTGCTGACCTCTTGGTCAAAGGTCAAATATTGAATTTACTATATCTCGTAAACGCGTAACATAGCGGCATGCGATTTTCTGTTATGGAGTAAGACTATTGAGTAGTGATTCGAACACTTTAGCGGGTTCACGAGTATTTTTTATTCTTAGAGCAGTATAAATAGAGAAAGTTATAAGTGTGTGTGTGTGTATGTGGCTGCTAACGAATTGCGCTTGTTATGTTTTCTGTCAAAACTTATTATTGCAACCTCAACGTCTAAATTTAACAATTATATTTTGTTATTTTTTACAGATTGAGTGGGTTAATTATGCGAATACAGGAAAAAGGTTCCCCGTAGTTTTTATAGTCGCATATTAATACTTGTTGTTGTTGTTATTGTTACCAGGAATTAATATAATACTGTATTATAAAACACTCTCTATTCCTTTTATAGTTCCATACTTAGGTGTTATGTATTAATATAATACGGTATTACAAAAACACCGTCTATTGCTTTATAGCTGCTTACTAGGTAGTAGCATAATATTAAAATGTAGAAGTTTAATATAGTTAGCGTTAATAACTGTAGAGATAATAGCACCGCCGCAGGGGGAGGACCCTATAAGATGGGTGAAAAAGCAGTGAGGGTGTTGGTAGACTACTTAATGCGAAACGTACTTCCACATCATCAGGTCGGCCTAACTTTCCTGGAGAAAGTAATTCAGTCAAACACATCATTTTTGTATCAAGATCGTTTCGTGATATACTTTCATCATATCGAGTTGCCTACAGGCGAAGGGCGTGTGAAACAAAATTTTGCCACCACGTCAGCACAGGCGGCCGTCCGGCCAGCCATCGAGGTATTGTTCCTATAAAAATTACTGATAACCGTTGTTTGGCTCATGCCTTGGTCGTCGCCAAGGGATTAATTGAGAATGGCAGTAATAAAATAGAGAAACAGAAGTATAGGAATCAGTATTCGACATTTATTGTTAGTGAAGTGTCTGCGTTATGCAAACAATCAGATGTAAATTTAACTAATGGTGGAGGTATACCCGAACTACAAAAATTCCAGGACTCTCTAACAGGATATAATATCACTGTATATGATGGTTTTTCAGGTGAAAATGTGTTCTTTGAGGGCCATACCACCGGCATACCAATTAATCTTATTGTTAATAACAAGCATTATGACGTAATTACCAGCTTAACAGCGGCCTTCTCGTGCAGTTACTACTGCCCAGAATACCACAAGAAATATTGTAATAAAGGCCACCATGCGGGAAAATGTAAATCTCTGTGCGCCAAGTGTCGATCAAAACCGCTGTGTAGAGCCATAGAGCAGTTGACTTATTGTAAAAAGTGTAATAGAGGGTTTTCCGGCGCAGGGTGTTTTGCAAACCACAAGCTCGATGCTTTGTGCAATACTCAACGCGTTTGCAATATGTGTCTCAAGGCTTATGTTATTAAGAAAGGGCGTGATCCACATATTTGCGGAGAAGTTTTCTGCACTGTGTGCTGTAACATTATGCCTCCGAAGCATTTATGCCATATCAGGCCAGTCCGCAAACACTACCCACGCAAATGGATGATGGTGTTTTATGATATTGAGTGCAAGCAGGAGAAAGTAGTGAGTGATGGGGTGTCGGAACATGAGCCTAATTTAGTCGTGTGTCAACAGGTATGCTATAAGCGTTGTGGTAGTGAACAGTGCAGCAATTGCAGTCAAAATCAACAGGTATTTTACGGCGAAGGCTGCATTGATCAATGTCTTTATTATTTAACTGTAAGGCGACCAGGTATTAATAAGTTATTTGCCTCGCACATAATGCAAAAGCCTACGATAGCCACTTTATCCTGCGCAGCATGATGGTACAAAAGAGTGCACACCCATGTGATAATGCAGGGGTGTAAAGTTATAACAATAGAATATTTCTATCTGAAATGTATTGACAGGCTCAATTTCCTTCCGATGGCTTTGAGCAAACTCAGCGCTGCTTTTGATCTGCCCCTGGCTAAGGGGTGGTTCCCCACTTATTCAACACTACAGCCAACCAGGGGTATTGTGGGGAACTGCCTGGAATAGCCTTTTATGATGTGGGTAATTTGAAGAAGGGACAACGGGAGGTATTTGAGAAGTGGAATGCGGGTGAGAAAAAGACGCTGGGCGATAATGGTTTTATATTTAAAGAGCAGCTCATACAGTATTGTGTCGGGGATGTGGATTTGCTTCAGGAAGCGTGTGTCAAATTTATGACAGAGCTATACAATAAGGTAAAGCCCGGGGAGAGGGTTAAATATGTAGAGGTAAATGCCCTTTATCCCTAATGTTGTAAGGTGAAAAAATACCCCGTGGCCCACCCGAAGATCTATTTCGGTAACAGCGAGTGTCCGAATATCTCAGCATTTGAGGGGATAATTAAATGCACTGTTTTGCCACTGGATAATCTTTACAATCCGGTTCTTCCCTATCGAACAGGCGGCAAATTATTATTCCCTCTTTGCAGGATATCTGCAACAGCGCAGAGGGTGAATGCAGACACACCGATACAGAGCGCGCTCTGACCCGCGTGTGGGTTGTGGATGAAGCGAGGAAAGCCGTGGAGAAAGGGTACCGTGTGTTGGAAAAACACGAAGTATGGGAATATAGGGGTGTTATGTACGACCCTGAGAAGAAAGAAGGAGGGCTCTTCAACGACTACATTAACACGTTCATGAAGGTGAAGGCGGAGTGTAGTGGGTGGCCCGCGGGTTGTAATACAGAGGAAGAGAAAGAGACCTTCATACAGCAGTATTTCGAGAAGGGGGAATTCAGTTGGAGCGGGAGAAGGTCGCTAACAATAGTGCGAAGATGAGCATCACCAAACTGACGCTAAACTCGTTGTGGGGTAAATTCGCACAGCGTGAGAACCTTGACCAGACCAGTATTATTAGAAAGCCAGAGGAGTATTTTACGAAACTAACTGACCCCAACTTTGAAGTCAAATCGTGCATTGCAGTGGGCGACAAGATCCGACTTCTGAACTGGGCGGTGAATGAGTGTTGGGGTCAGCCCGAAAAATACCAATGTAATTATAGCAGCATATACTACAGCACACGCCAGGTTCGAATTAAATCACTACCTGGACATGCTCGGCGAGCGGGTGCTGCATTATGCAACACATAGTATAATTTATATTCATTGGGACGGTCCTCCCGACTTAGACTTAAGGGTTTATCTGGGTGAATGAGTTAGCGGAATACGGGGCCGCTGCATATATACTGTGCCGGTGGCCCAAAATGTTATGGTTATGATGTACATAATTCTGCTAGTGGTGAAAATATATGCACATGTAAAATTAAAGGTATTACTCTGAACAAATTAATTTTGAACATATGAGAGATATTATTGTGAATAAACTTCCGGCTGTTACTATTTCCACAGGTCGACAAATTGGTAGAACTAAGGATCACCGAGTAATTACAAAAGGTGAAAGTAGCAAGATATTTCAGGTTATCTCTAATAAAAGGAAACGTGTTGCTAATTATGACACGCTTCCTAATGGTTATAAAAGAAATAGAAAGTATAAATACAGTATTATGATGTTATATATTTCGGGGTATATATAGAAAGAACAAAAAAAAAATTGGATAATCAAATTTTAAACCATTATTATAATTTTAATGAAATTAAAATAGGCGTTGGCCTTGCTTATAATGATGATGGGAAATTTTCTGTGGTTATTACTCTCCACAATTACTGTGCATATATACATACACCTATCGCTTAATGAGTGGTATAAATTTCTATCCTATTCTCTATATTTTGACAACTATTTTAACTAGTTGACACCGGCGGAGCTGCCCACAGAATTTTCTCTTAGTGATAAATACGGCGTAGAATTATCAGACACGTATAGAGGTACTCGTCAGTGTTTTATTCTATCAGCAGATGATAATAGTAATGGTCAAGTAAAATTTTGTAATTATACATGGAGAAAACTTCATCTCTACATGCCGTGTATTCAATATGCTATTTTTATTTGCGAGGAGACAAGAGATTATGCTCAAAAGTGTTTAAAAGAAATACCACAGAAATTTAGTACCACTACAGGTCTATCCACGTAATGAAATGGAAGTATTGTCTTTTAAAAATCGAAATAATAATAATAATAATATTACATTATATTCCAAATTCGCACTGTCATATAATAGACTAGAATATGGAGTGGCAAATACCTTTTACATGTATGCTTACGGGTCCTACAGGATGTGGGAAAAGTTACTTTGTTAAAACATTTCTCGAGCAATACAGCGATTTGTTAAAAATATAATCATATGTTATGGTGAGTGGCAGCCGCTATACGACACACTCACACACTTTTGTAAATTTAAGGAGGGCTTGCCACAAATCTGTGATGGGTTTTCAGTGGCCGATGGGCCTCATCTTATTATTATAGATGATCTAATGCGCGAATGTGATGGGAAGGTAGTGTATATATTCACTAATGGTACTCACCACCGGCATTTAAGTGTTATTTTTATAACTCAGAATACATTTCACCAGGACACAAGTATGCGCGATGTTTCTCTAAACAGTCAGTATTTGGTATGTTTTAAGAACCCAGAGATCAGGCACAAATTAATTGCCTGGCGCGGCACCTGTATCCTGGCAACGCAAAATTTATACATTAGTTTATCAGGATGCAACCCGCAATGCTCACGGTTATTTGTTGTTTGATTTAAAACAAAACACCAACGACGAGCACTGGGTTCGAACCTGTGTTTTTCCCTCTCATCCTTTTAATTATGTCTATGTACCGGTGGTGAAGACATAATAATAATAATACTGTATATCTTACAACATTTATTTCTGCTATAATAGAGTGCGTATATTAGACAAAAAATGATTAATAAGAATAATGCTCACGTACTAACACTTTTTGCCAGGGCAAAACCTAAAGTACGCAAGGGGATAATACGAAACGCAGATTCAGAATTAATTCGGTTTATTTGTGAATGTTCATATAATCTATTACACGGAAACGTTCCACTGAATAAAAAAGAAAAACAGGTTGAGGCGTTATAAAAAAGATCTCAGATATCTGGTGCGCAAAGGTCCGACACTAAAACAAAAGAAAAAGCGTATATTTGTACAAAAACGGGGGGGTCTAACTGCATTGCACGCCCCCCATTTGAGGCGGTATATTATCTAGTCTAGTTAAGTAGCAGTAATCATAACTATGCCGTACGGGAAAAACGTATTTTAATCTCACCAGAGAAATTACACCATGATCAGAATATTTCTGATCTCCATGACGAAATGAATCAAATTTTAAATAATAAGAATTTGAGTGTTGAAGAAAAATGGGTAAAATATAGAGAGGTGTTACAAAAATATCTACACCTTGTTAAAAAATCCTCCGGCAGCTCCCCAACTAGTGTTGCTGCTACTGGTAGAACAGATGATGATGATGAAATCATAGCTACTCCCCCGGAAATTTATCTGCGCAAAGGAAGACCGTTATTACGTAGATTAAAACAGAATCCCGACATTCAATGGTATGCCTATGGTAATGTTATCATTTTTGGTAAATTAATTCCTGGTGGCAATATAGTAGACATAATATTTGATTTTGTTAGGTATCCTAAAAAAATCTCGAACCATACGTCGGGAACCTTTTGCTGCACTATTAGCTAAATCGAACATACCGATAGCGTATTTACATAACCCACAACGTATAGACTACATACGAAAGCTGACTGATGCTACTTCTGACCCTAAAACAAAAAAGGAGGAGGAGGAAGAGGTAGAACAGCCTGGACCGTCACGTAAACGCTGGCGCAACTATCGACCATGAAAAAGCTGGCAGACATTTACTACAACCCTTCACATCTTGCTTCATTCTCAACAGCAAAAGGGTGTTATGGAAAGCAGTTAACAATTCAGTACCGCTACGGCGAGTGGAAGAATGGTTAAAGGAACAGGCAGCATATACATTGCACAATCCTGCACATAAACGGTTTCGACCCAACCCGCATTTACTGTTTAATATCGACGACAGTGATAGGCGGACCTGGTTGATTTACAAAGTCTCCAAAAATATAATGACGGTTACAGGTATATTTTAACAGTGATTTATTTATTTAGTCGCCATGCATGGGCAGTGCCAGTCCGCAGTAAAACAGGTGAAAATATTAAAGAAGCACTGAAGAAAATATTTGCATCTGGCCCCCCGCCGTAAATCAATATGTCTACAAACAGATAAAGGTACAGAGTTTCTAAATAAAACATTTCAAACGTTCCTCAAAAAACATAATATTCATTTTTTCACCGCCGAAAACCCCGATATTAAGGCAAGGCTCGTAGAACGTCTTAATCGCACTCTGAAGCAAAGAATGTGGAAATATTTTACTTATAAAGAAAACATGTCATTATATTAATGTATTGGCGAAACTAGTTCATGGATGTAAATCTAGACCGCACGCGGCGCATAAATTACACCCTGCTCTTGTGAATCAGGACACGTTTCAACAAGTGTGGAATAGACTGGTGAAACCGGCTAGTGCTAGTGTTATGGTAAAAATATAAAGAAGGTGATACTGTATGAACTACTAAGGAAAAACGCCATTTTGCAAAAGGATACAAGGAAAGTTGGACTATTTAAAATATTTAAAATAAAACACTTAAAATATAAGGAAAAGAAAGTGGTTTATGTATTAGAAGATTTTTATGGTGATGTGATTGATAGTACATTTTATGAAGAAGAAATACAAGCGGTGTCACTGCCCAAAGTTTACGAAATAGACGAAATTTTAGAAGCTAAAGGT
>JAGDQP010025372.1:8330-26983 GCA_022664845.1 Lepisma saccharinum | reverse complement strand
TCCAACCTGTTACAAGGTATTAAGTAATATTCTGTTAACACGCCTAAATGTATACGTAGATGAAATAATTGGAGATCACCAATGTGGATTTAGAAGAAATAGATCCACGTTGGACCAGATTTTTGCTTTGAGACAAATTTTGGAGAAGAAATGGGAATACAATGGGACGGTTCATCAGCTATTCATTGATTTTAAGAAAGCATATGATTCTATCAAAAGGTAAAAGTTATACAGTATCCTGATACGATTTGGAATTCCGAAAAAATTGGTGCAACTAGTGAAGATGTGTCTCAGCGACCCCATAAGCAGAGTACGGATAGGTAATAGTATGTCAGATAGTTTCAAGATTCGCAACGGATTGAAACAAGGCGATGCCTTGTCACCACTACTGTTTAACTTCGCGTTAGAATATGCGATTTTAAAAATTAAAGGGGACAAAAAGGGACTATCATTGAATGTTTTGAATCAACTGTTTGTATACGCGAATGATGTAGATTTAGTAGGGGACGATATAGATGCACTACAAAGCAACACCGATGTCTTAGTAGAGGCGTGCGATGAGATAGGTCTACAGGTAAACATAGATAAAACAAAATACATGATAACAAGCCGAAGCACAGGGAATGAAGGAATTAAAAACATAAGAATTAGGGATGAGGTCATAGAGAAAGTAAACAAATTTAAATACTTGGGAGCATACGTAACAAGCAAAAATGAGGTCACGGAAGAAATAAAAAGTCGCTTAGTATCGGGGAACGCATGTTTCTACTCAGTCCAAAAACTTCTAACATCGCGATTAATATCAAGGAAATTGAAATTAAAAATATACAGAACGGTTATTCTGCCGGTAATACTTTACGGTTGCGAAAGTTGGAGTACGACCCTAGCAGATGAACATAAATTACGTGTATTTGAAAATAAGGTTTTGAGAAAGATATATGGGCCGAAAAGGGACGAGATGACTGGAGAGTGGAGGAGACTGCATAATGAAGAACTCCACGGACTGTACTATTCACCAGATGTAAAAATAATGAAATCGAGACGACTAAGGTGGGCAGGGCATGTAGCTCGGATGGGGGAAAAACGAAGATTATATTCTATCCTGATTGGAAGGCCCGATGGAAAGAGGCCATTGGGAAGACCGAGACGTCGTTGGGAGGACAATATTAGAAGAGATCTTGGAGAAGTAGGTGTTCGTGATGAAAACTGGCTTGATGTTGCCCAGGATAGAATCCAATGGCGAACGTTTGTTACTGCGGCGATGAACTTGCGAGTTCCATAAGCCATAGAGTTAGTTAGTTATTGTTGGTTAAGTCACTCTTACGTAACTGCTATAACGTCTGAGGTTTCAGATAAAAGTTCAGATGCTATTGCTTTATCTCTGATTCCGTGACGTCATTATCATGTAATTCATAGTCTCGTGTTTCTCACACATTGTTTCATTTTTAAAATGTACTAGATTTGCCTAAACTAGTCACACAAGCATTTAGGTTTAGGTCCGTGTTTTGTGGTGGCCACTTGTCCACTTGGACCCCATCATAATCTCTCTTGACGAACCACAACTTGTAGAATGATCATAAGGCCAACAATGTGAATGACAGGAAAACGAAATACTATTTATTCCTACTGAAACTTTTGGGCCACGGTGGCTCAGCAGCATAGCGCTCACCTCTGGTGCGTCGGGTCTCCGGTTCGATTCCAGCTAGTGTCTTGTGGGCTTTGTGGTGGGCAAATACCGTGTGCGCCGGTTTTCTCGACTTTTCCCGTTTCCTCCAACTTCATTCATCCACTAATTCTCCCATCCTCATTCATTCGGCCTGAGCCAAAGTTTGCCGAAAGGTCTTTTTAATAGAAATTCAAATTACTGAACCTTTTACACTACACAACACCGATAACTATAGCTTTGTAGAAGCGTGTTCGCTTCCTAATCAAAAGATGGTCAAATTAAAAAAAAAAGCCGAAAAAAGAATAATTCAACGTAGTAATATTTACGATGTAAATTAGGTAGATAGATGGCTGGGTGAGTGCTGGTCTCACAATCAGAAAATAATTCTAACTAAAAAAGACATTTATTTTTCTGGTATTCCTTAGCCCCATAAGACAAACCGTTTGATAATGTCTTTAGTAGTTGGTCTCATGTTCGAATCTATGCTAGATAAAAGCAACAGAAAATTAGGTGTTTAAATTGCCTATGAGAAAAGAAATGTGCAAAAATTTGCCTCTAGCACGAGAAGTTTTTTTTTCAACTTTTCACCATTTGATGATTTGAATCCGGTATCAAGCAGCCGTAACAAAAAACTCAGGGACGTGTTTTAGGGGTGAGTCCCTCCAAACTTCAGAGTTTTAGGCTGAATTATTATAATTTTAGGCGTAATTATATAATATATATAATAATTCTCAGCCATATTCAATCCTCTAATGAATGTGGCCTCTATTCCGGACTGCTTGCACGCTGACCGGACGTGTTGGGATAGGGGAACCGAAGCTCTCAACTGTGATCGCCACTGTCTTTTATTCATAGCAGCTTCCCAATTGCATCACGATGCTGGGGGGGAGGGGGAAGGACCGTTCCAGATCCTCTCGATTTAAAAAAATCCATTAGCAGAACCGGGAATCGAACCGTGGACTCCACGATCAGCTGTCAGCGACGGTGACCACTAGACCAGTAGGGCGGTTTGGAGTAACTATATATATTTGGACCCCTCCCGGAAGCCCGTGGACCCCTCCAAAAACCAACTTCTGGATACGTGCGTGAACATACTACCTAGGTATATAGAATAGGAACCAAACAAGTGTGTAAGGAGACACAATGCCCATATAGTGTAATCGAAGTACAGCCTTTTATTTCTGTTAGAGAACTAATCCTAGACTGAACTGTGAAGGAAACGTTGCAGACTGAGGAAACAGTCATCTTCCTAGCACATGCAACCTTGACAGTGACAGCTTGATGAAACACCAAACCTTATCTGTTGACTCTGCATTCCGATATCGCCAGTAATGTTTGCTATTCATATGGTTTCTGTGTAATCATCCTCCAAAGCCCATAATTGCCTTCAAGACGGTGTGTTGATATCCGACTCCCCCTTCCCTCTCCCTCTCCTATGAGACTTACATTAAAAGCCTTCTTGCATTAGAGTAATTGAATCAATTACATGGCAATGCTCCAGCAGAGAAATCCAGTACATCCGGCCTTTGTTGATGTGTGAACTCAGTGCAGACTGGAAAATACCAAGCATTCATGTCTTCATGAAATGGAAAGCAATTAAGGAATGGGTTTGAAAGTATTAATTGCTCAATCATCATGTCAGTAGTCATTTCATTTCTTACTCTATGATTGCATTATGCAACAACGCGAAATGACTATCTCAGTTGCTGCTTCTCAAGGCGGTATTTTTGCTCCAAAGATGAGAATGATTCAAAAGCATTGACATTTATTTACATCAATAAGTAACGTAGAAAAAAAAAATGAGTATGTAGAATTTTTTGAGTACGCAGGTTAAATATTTCAACTAATCAAATATTATTTCAACGAACATTTTAAATTCACATAAATTTTGTGACTGTGATCAGAAACTAGTTGTAAAGGTAAAACTATCCTCTGTACGATGCACACATGCCGTGAACGGCGCATGGGGGATGTGGAGGTATCGCTCCACATATTCTCGATATACGACACAAACTGAGGTGGGGTGGTCAGTCCCATGCTCAACCGCCTTTACCTCCCAAGGTGCCCAGGAATACCAAGGTCACTTTGGTACTCAGTTTGATAGGAGGTTGAGTGCACTTCAGAGCGCCAGGCATGGAAACACTGTTAGAAAAGTCTCCTGGGCGGGATTTGAACCCGGGCCTGGGCCGCCCCATTCGTAGTCAAACGCGCTACCACCTGAGCTACGGCGACCATGTAAATTGTCTAAATATGTAAGGCCTCAAAGTATTCTTCGTTTTAAGTTGTGGAGTAAGTTCATTATATCAGGTACTGTTCCATTGAATTTATTTTCTTTGAATTGAACTTGGCTGTGGTGGCTCGATGGTAGAGCGCTCACCTCTGGTATTTGGGGTTCTTGGTTCGATCCCTGCTCGTGCCATGTCAGCTTTGTGGTTCTCCCTTTTTCTCCCACTTTCTTCATTTCACCAGTTCTCCCATCATCCATTCGGTCTGAGCCAAAGCTACCTAAAGCCCTTAAAAATTAAATTCAAATTCAAAATCTGGACTGAACAGGCAGCTGCGATGCCTATAAAAGCGCGACACATGTCAGAGATATCACTTTGCGACCAGGGTCTTAGTTCAGGTATTATCGCGCCATTATTCTGGTATCAGAAAAGAGATATTTATATTTATTAAGAGTTTGTACGTATTCTTATGAAAACTCTTTGTAGTAACTGGCATACCATGAATTTGCAGACATTCTCGACATAAGCTTTTAATAAATGTGTCTGTCACTACTAAATGTGAAAAGACAATGGGATTTACTGAAAAAGAATTATTATGTCACCTAGATTTTAATATTTTTAATTTGTCTTCGGAAAACGAGGAGGCTTTTAATTCGATACCGATATTTTTTTTTTGTCCAGGTACAAATTTTGAATGAGTGCAGCGATTTAGATGAAACATTTTGTAAGTTTTGTAGATACTTCTTGTGGTGGTCTTTTTTCTGTTACTTTTAAGGTACCTGAAATGATGATAATAATAATAATAAAAAAAATACGTGAAAACTATAAAACCCTGCTTTTATCCACCTGAAATTTAAATAGCAGTTGATTAAGTTCCCTGAGAGTTAGATAACCCAAATAACACACAATAATGGGAGTATTGCTATCCTTCAAGGATAATTTCAACAGAGAATTCTTCTTTTAAACTCACTTAAAAAGAAATTTTGCAAGCAAAGGAGAAATTACTTCAAAATGCATTAAAAACGAAAATTAATATTTTATTCAAATGTTATAGAAATTTAGTAAGCAAAACATTTTTTTAAATTATCAACACTTTTTGAGATATCAATTGACAATTCGGCGTTTTGCCGTCGTAATTATTTATCATAAATATTGTGACTTTGCAGAGTTTACATATAGGTCAGTTAATAAACAAATTCCTAAGTAATATTTCTGTGAACACTGACATATTTTAAAGTATGTAGTTGTTTTGTTTTTGTTTTTTTTTAATAAAAAAGAAGGAATCACAGAATTACTTTAAACTGTGTGTGAAGTTCTTTTATTACTCTAATGTAATTTATGGAGGCCGCCGAGTTCGTAGGGTTTAGAAGGGGGCGACAAGACTTTTCAGGATTTACAAACAGGGGTGCAGGGAGTCTTTAGAGTTTACAAAGTGAACTCCAGGTAAGAAAGGTTGGAAACCTATGGCACTAAGTATTTTTGTTAAAGAAATTATATTTTCTCTGTACTGTGTACAAAGTATAAATATGAATTTGAATTTGTATTTATGGCCTTTAGGCATCTAAGGCTCAGGTTGGGATAGGGGAGGAGAAAGGATGTGGGAAGGTGTCGGACAGGACCTAAGTTGAAGGTACCATCCCGGCATTCTGGTGTGACAGGAAAAACCCTGGAAAACCTGTCAGAAAGAATGGTCGGCCGCTGGTATTGGACTCACGACCTTCTGAATGCTAAGTTACTGACATAGTATAAAGAAATAAAAAAAAGTTACCACCCAGACATCTTTTTCTTTCTTGTTGTTCTGGTTTCTGGACCGATTAAGGAAAAAATGAAAAATTAGAAGTTAGTAGAGGGGAAAAAACTCTTCGTGTCTTAAAATATTCCAAATTATAACGATTTCAGCTCAATTATTCTGAGAATCTTTGTTAATTGTAGGATTTCTCCAAGCTCAACTACAGCTTATAATGCATATAATATATGCTTTAAATTATAACATCAAATTTCTCATTTATAAAATTAATATATAGCAACGCGATTTTGTGTAAGCTTCTTTTTATCTCTCTACCTTTCTGGATGGACGAAGACAGTCGGCAAAATGTAGATAAGAGATGGACTCTTACGATTGAATTTTTATTACAAAATTAAACCACAAATTACTGCCCCGTAATGTGTTTTTATTAAAGGGTTGCTTTGGCGCTCATGTTTTTGAAATGTGGCAACCTTGGGCCATGGCGTCCTCTCCCCAATAATTTTCTCTCCCAAATGAACGACCCGAGCATCATTTCCTGAATGAGCGATCAGCGAAGCCCTTGCGGCGAGACGATCCCTACCACTACACACACATGGAAACACACAGACACACACATGTATGTATAATACATATGAACACAAGTGCGTACTCATGTTTTCGGCTTTTGTGTACCTGATAATCATTCCAGGCCACCCAACGAATAGGAATTTACCTTTCCCCGTTTTTTTTTATGGTTTGAGAGTTAAGACTCTAATGCACTTGCAGAGCACGTAAGATTATGTAAATTTTGTGTTAAAATGCAGATATTTTCATGTCTTCCCCTCCTTTTGTTTCAAATCTTTTTTGTTAGAAATCAGTGGTGAAAGGGAGACAGCTACCTGAAAAAATGCCGAGGTCAGCACATTTATATTATCGACATTAAATAGCATTTTTATGCTCTTCTGTTAATTCCGGAGACGTCTCCAGCTCGATCCCGTGCACATTCCCCACACCCCTCTGCATCAGACAGTTATTCCGAATCTCATGCCTTCTCATGGAAGCAGCCTGGATTGTTGAGAAGGATTATTAATATTATTATTATTTACACTTCTTTGCCAAATACAGTGCACAAATACATAATAATTTATAGCTAATACTGTCTAAGCTAATCAAGTAATACAACTAATTTAGTGAAATATAATATAAATAATTAAATACTTTTTTAATACATAATAATGCATAGGGAAATATCAGCCATATTCATTCCGACTTCATGCATTTTGCAATATGATATTAAGTTACTAAAAATTCCTGAAAATAATTATCGTACTTTCTTAAAATTCTAGACAATAGTACCTTCCTTCCGCGTTATATTTGCTCTTCCACTGATTTTTTTTTTTAAATGAAAATATCGTGAAATAAAAAAAAATAATTTTGTATGGAGTGTCCCAATAGTATTCGCAATACTGTTGGTCCTCGTAGTAATATGAACTAGATACGTAGACTACAGAAAAGAACTTACCACCGCTGGCATAACAACAGTAAACCTTACTATTTAACATGAGATCCCGTGGTTCTCTTTGTTTCAGAATAATCCCACATAATGTGTCCCTAGGTTATACTGACAAATGGAGGCTGACATTTGGATTCTGAATTTAATTTTTAAGGTCTTTAGGCTACTTTAGCTCAGGCCGGATAGATTAGGATCGAGTGATTAGCAAAAGGAACAAAGTGGGAGGAGACAGGAGAACCTCGAGAAAAACCCCACACACGGTGTTTGTCCACTACATGGCACAACAGGGATCAAACCGACGACCCCAAACACCAGAGATGAGCGCTGTACCATTGAGCTCCCCCGGCCCCGCTGAAACGTTGACATTTTCTATTGTTTCATTTCTCTATGCAAATTTGCGTATCCACATCTCTATTTTTATCGTTCTCTATTTTACAACGGTATATGGTGAGTACTGTCCACTCACTGTGTTTGAGTACGCTTCCTGCATGGTAATCACGAGGTCCGGAGTTCAATTCCCGGTGGGGACACAAGTGGTTCGAAGACGACATTAAACTATAGCTCCCGTCCTTAGAACGTCAATTTTCAGCCGATGGAAGGCAGTAGTAAATCACCATTGATTCACCTTGCCCAGGGACCTTTGGGTCAGGATTTGTCTTCGCACAGAACACCCATCATCTAGTCAGTAAACGATAAGAGGCATACACAATTCTTCGTTGCGATGTGATGTTTAGTTTTGAAACAATAGGGAAAGTTTCCAGCTGTTGTTGACAGACAATATAACTAAATATTTAATTTGTGAAAAATATAGCAACTTATAGTTAAGAGAATATAATTTCTTTTAAAATATTTTTACTTCTCTGTCTATGATAGATAAGACATTAATTTGGTGTTTCAGAACAACGTTATTTTATTTTATTTTTTTTTACTGTTAAATCGTAATAGAACCGGTTCAATTTAGCATAATTGAACTCTTTGTATAAAAACTATACATAAAATAGTTTCGTAATTATCAGCGGTGAACGACGCTGCTAAAACATCTTGGATATTAAGGCTCCTCGGCCTCGTTACTTTTTCAAAATATTTCAAAATCTAATAGCATTATCAAAATTTTAAGAAGATACATCTCTAGTACTTACAAATTACTATGAAATACAATGGACAGCGATCTCTAGATCTTGTCCATTGATGAGTGATTCGTTGTCAAAGATTATGACGTCATTATTTAGTTAACAACGTATCACTCATCAATGGATAAGATCTCGAGACCACTGTCCATTGTATTTCATAGTAATTTGTAAGTACCAGAGATGTATCTTGTTAAAATTTTGATAATGCTATTAGATTTTGAAATATTTTGAAAAACGTTAAAAAGTGGGGGAGGGAGTAGCGAGGAGACAATCAGAACCGCTAACGTGGGAACATTGCAGTACTGACCGTGACTCCTTTGACAGGAAGGGCTTGAAGCAATCAACAGGTCAGTTAACGACTTGTCATTGCAGTTTTGATTCAAAATGATTTTTCTTTAGAAAACGACTTCGTCAAGCGAGATGAAGAGATCAACGGGGGTTAACTCAATTTTGTATTGTATCTCACAATCCCCTGCATCCGGCTTTTAAACTGGTTTTCAATTGAAAAGGGTGGTTCACTCAATGCAAGACGGAAATGAGTTACATCCCACGTATGAGTAATTCGGTTGGTTATAGGTAAAAAAAAAGTTACTTGTAAATCAAACAGAAATGTTTAGACTGGTAAATTTCAAAATATATTGGATGTTCGTTAAATATGTGCACAGTTTGTCAGGTGAATTCCATAGGCAAAAATAATCCCAGGTCGAAATCTCAAGATACAGGGTATCAAACTGTGAATTAATTTTACTTTCTCATATGCACCAGTAAATAAAATGAACATTTCTCGATAAATAAATAAAAACAAGCTAAGTAGTGGCTTTAGAGACAAAGCCAAAGCGCCCCTACAATATCAAAATTTCCTTTAAGTCAATGTAAAGCAACGATCTCCAACAAAAGATGGCAGCACTATCTCCGTATATGTCTAATGTATTTTTATCCTTGCACGAAATTTCAATGCTGCTCCTACAAATTCAAGCCGAGAGAGTTCTAACTTTCATGGAAGAAAGTTCATAACCAATTCAAGAGTTCGATCAATGCCGATTTTTTATTTTCTTTTTTGTTCATTCTTGAAAGAGCTTCATTGTTATAGGTTTTGATATTCACAACAACAATGAAGCTCTTTCAACAATGAACAAGAAAGAAAATAAAAAATCGGCATTGATCGAACTCTTGAATTGGTTATGAACTTTCTTCCATGAAAGTTAGAACTCTCTACGCTCGAATTTGTGGTAGCAGCATTGAAATTTCGTGCAACGATAAAAATACATTAGACATATACGGAGATAGTGCTGCCATCTTTTGTTGGAGATCGTTGCTTTACATTAACCTTAAGAACTAACCCAAAAAATAGAATCAACATCATAGCTTTCGCCCACTCTTTAGACGATGTGGAATCCAAAAGTTTATGTATAATTTCTTTCCGACTTGTAGTTCCTGAGATTTAGGGGAGGTAGAGGCGGAGAAGATTAAGCGATTAAAAAGGTCCTACCACATTTAAAGTCAAGGTGATAGTTTTCCCCACCCTTTCAGACCACAACGGTGTATCGCTCAGCTCTGTCTGATTTGCAGCTCCTGACATCTAGAGAGGGTGCAGTCGGACAGACAGAATAAACTGTATTGCTTCCCGGTATATACACCCTCCATTCCAAAAGAAACCGAACGTTTAAAAAAAAAAAAAAAAACAATGTACATTTTGGAACAAATCATTTTTATTAATCAATGTATTCCCCTTCTGCATCGATACACATATTTGCACGCTCCAACAAGTTGTCAAACGACTTCTCCATGTCCTTTATTGGAATGGTCTTTAGGACGGCGGTCGTCGCCTTCTCAATGGCTTCAATCGATGCGTGCCACTTTCCTTTCATCGCCAAATGCAGTTTCGGGAAGAGATAGAAATCGCACGGAGCGAGATCTGGTGAATAGGGCGGATGATGCAAACGAATAATGTGATTTTTGACCAAAAATTCAGTTACAAGTCGCGAACGATGTGATGGTGCATTATCGTCCAAAAGAGTCCAACTGCCGATTTCTCGATATTCGGGCCGAATACGACGAATTCTTGCCAGCAAACGCTTCATGACGCCCAAGTAAAACTCTCCAGTGACTGTCTGGCCGGGCTGAACAAATTCTTTGTGGATAATTCCTTTTGAATCGTAAAAACAAATCAGCATCACCTTAACTTTTGACTTCACCAAGCGACTTTTTTTGGGTGGTCCTTCATCCGGCGCTCTCCATTCAGCACTTTGCCGCTTTGTTTCGGGCTCATATTCAAAAGACCACGTCTCGTCACCAGTTACAATCGATTTCAAGAAGTTTCGATCCTGCCGAGCACTTTTAACAATGTCTTTGCAATGCGCAATTCGATCAACTTTTTGGTCTTCGGTGAGTTTGTGTGGTACAAACCGCGAATTAACCTTAAGGCCCAAAACTTCGGTCAAAATGCGGTATGCGGTTGTTTGAGGAATGCCTAATTCCATTTCAATAACTTTCACCGACGCTTTTTTGTTATGTTTGATGAATTCACGCACTTTTTCGATGTTTTCTTCCGATAATCCGGTTCTGGGACGGCCTGATCTTTCGTCATCATCCAGCGTCTCTCTACCCGATTTGAATCGCCTGAACCACTCGTAAACTTGCGTACGGGATAGACACTCATCACCATATGCATTTTGTAGCATTTGGTGCGTTTCAGTAAAAGGTTTACCCAGTTTAACACAAAACTCAATTGCAGCTCGTTGTTTGAAACTCATTTTCCGACCGATGTACACAACACACTGACAGTTGAAACGCAATAACTTTGTTGCCGTGCATCCAAATGTCATGACATTTATACCAGTTGTCAATGAGGGACTACGCCATCTACCGGTAAAATATTACAACAGATGGCACTAGTGGTACTATTTGTTTTCAAAAGTTCGGTTTCTTTCGGAATGGAGGGTGTATAAGTGCCCTAAAAACCATGCGAGTGAATTTACTCTTTAAGTATTAAAGGGTAAATGACGAGGGTTTCACTCAGATCAACTATGGCTAAATTGGATCCAAGATCTTCGGATAATACTATCTCATTGAAAGAAATGGAGTTATGGAAATTGCAGTAATATTGTTTTGCAATTGCGTTTACAAAAAATAATCATCCCAAGTGTAAAGGACACACTGAGATAGTGCCGGAACATAAGGAACGATGAAACCATCCTGACTGAGATTTTTTCTGGGTTTCTCCTCTGTCACATCAGGCAAATCCTTCAGCATAGGCCTTGGCCTACACCTTCCCGCATCCTTTCCCCTTCCCACATCTGAGCCTTAGGTGCCTAAAGGCCATATATAAAATTCAAATTCAAATGAGGAATGATAGCTTTTTTTTTGTAAGCACAGTATTCTTTTAGTCTTTACTTAGTGATTAAGCTTTACATACTTTTTATTATATTTCGAAAACCACTTATTTTTTAGCTTACGTGTGTAGATACTTATATTATACTCCTATTAATGTAGAAATTCACCACATAAATTTACTCCCCACATTTACTTAGTTACATCGTCACTCTAATAACACATCGGATAATAATAATTCTCAGCTTCATTTGGTAACATTTGGTTTGGCATAAATAAAGAAGTAACGGACTCCGGTCCCGCAAGAGAGAGAGAGAGAGAGAGAGAGAGAGAGAGAGAGAGAGAGAGAAGGTATAGTATTGGAGGATCGTTGCGCTAAGCACGGAACATCTTCCTTGAACAAAAGCGGTCTGGCACGCAAAGACTCCAGGAATGTAGCCCCATGAAGTTAATTACGAAAGTTTCCACAGTAGCAAGAAATTATTTGAAACTAGTTTTTAAAATACGTGAAAAGTGTATGAAAATTATTTTAGAAATAAGTTCATTTTCTTTCGCATCTTCGATTTTCTCTTCCGCCATCATTCAGTGAAACAGGTTACCATTTACAGGCATGCGGTGTTTATTGACCAAACAATATTGAATCAAAATAAGACGGCTTTCTCCTTTAAAATAAGTCGATAATAATAAAAAAAACTAAGCCCAGAGAAGACTTAACTTGCTATAAAGGACCTGCTGCTCAAGGGGAAACTCTGAGCAGGATGCTGTGAATGAAATCTCTTGTTTTTCTGTGGAGGAGAACTAAACAAAGAAAGAATACCTTCTGAAGAGAACTCGGATGTCGTTCACGTTTTGCTCTTTGCCACTCATGCGGAACGAGGAGTCGTCTCAAGAATTTGTAATGCTGTTTACGTCATAATTTCTTATTTTTGCTGCTTTGTAATTTGCAATGACACTGGAATGAGCGTTGATGTGTAATCGTCCTCTGTAAGAGTGACTACAGACTTTCACTCAACGGATTCCTGAAGGTCGTTTCCATGTTGTTATGAATTCACTTATCCTGCACAGCTTTAACAGGAATTGTTGTCGATGTTGTTTTAGTAAATAGTTCAAATAACATTCTTTAGAACTTTTTGCTTCCTTTAGAATTGTCAACCACGTTTTGTTTGTTGTTGTGAGGTTATCAGTGTTGCTGATAAGTGTTTAATATACTGAATGTTCGAAAAGTCAATTAACTGATGACTTCCTAAGACCCCTTTTATGCACGGGCGCTTCTACGCGCGTAATGAGAGAAGTGCAAACAGCGTCAGCGTGTTCTGAGTACGCGAAACGTTTGTTTACATAAACATTGATAAGGCCTTTTCTTCAGCCGGAGAAGTCGAAGTGTTGCCAGGCGTTTGACAGTCCAATTGCTGAGAGACTTCCTCTCGCATACTTAAAACGCAGTGGCAACACTACTATCCTATTTTTTCTTCTTAATCTTCTTTCTTTTTTTCTCCCAGCTACTTCCGTGGCATGCGCTCAAAAGAAAACGTGTCGCAGCCGGCCTTCTTTTACGTGTGTAGGAGCTTCTGTACATAGTAGAGGTCTACGTATTACGAATGGTTAACTAACTTTAGGGATACCCTGTGATCAACTTCATTGCTCTGTTGATAAGGGAAGGTTCTTTTAATAAAGTTCAGTGTTCACTATTTGCCCTAGTGTTGCTCTTTTCATTTCTTTTCCTCTCAAAATGCTCTAACCACTGATTGCCCTTTCCCTTGTTACCTACCTCGAATGTTACTTCTCTCCAACATACATAGACAGGCCACTATCCCAAACAATTTGAGAGTCGTGTCCTGTTGGTGCTTGTCAAAGTTTTATTGTCGAGTTACGTTATGATGAGTATGTCGCCGATCTCGCTAGCCGTGTGGGCTAGTGCGCTGGACTGCCTTTCACGAGGGCGCGGGCACGAATAGCGCTTGGGCCATGAATGTTTATGTATTTGAACAACAAAGCACTCGTTTAATCGTGATAGGCCAAAGTAAATCGTTACTGTAAATGACCCAACTAAAATAAAGTTTACAAAAAGAATTTCTTGCGAGTACAATGTCAGTTCAAGACCAATTTTCTACAATCTAAACCCAATTTCCACCATTATTCTCACATTGAAAAATGTTAGAAGACGACATATTAATAATAATAATAAGAAGAAGAAGAAGAACTAAAGCAAAAAAAAAAGTATTGCCCTCTTGGCTGTTTTTATATATACTTATACTTCACGGCCATATTCAATCCACTATTCTGGATGAGACCTCTCCTGGAGGGAGATCTGCTCCCACGTTGCGAGAGGAGAGTCGAAACTCTCAACTGTGATCGCCACTGTCTTTTATTCACAGCAGCTCCCCAATTACATTACGATGCTGGGTGGGCACCGTTCCAGGCCCTCTCGGTTTGGAAAAATCCCTTGGTAGAGCCGGGAATCGAACCCGTGACCCAACGATCAGCAGTCAGCGATGGTAGCCACTAGACCAGCAGGGCGGTCTGTTTTTAAATATATATGGTGATTGTGAATGTTCATGTACGATTTTCAGGCTTCCAGCCATGCAGCTGTTAAGGTACAACACTGTTACTGTTTTTTGTTTTTGTGATTTGTCTATGTTATTTCCTAGTGTAACCACATGTTGTATTTGGGATATGTACTTTAAATAAATAAAAAGCAATGGACCACTCTTACGTCTGATATCAGCTTCGAAGTCCACCTGCAGTTT
Source organism: Lepisma saccharinum (assembly GCA_022664845.1). NCBI lineage: Eukaryota > Metazoa > Arthropoda > Insecta > Zygentoma > Lepismatidae > Lepisma > Lepisma saccharinum. Next base: position 12,646 of record JAGDQP010025372.1, on the reverse strand, counting down.
TCTAAGTCACCCATCCAAAAGCCGCTGGGACTTTCATCACAGCCTCTTCTTGCCTTCAAAATTCATACCTTATCGAAACTTTCATCACCAAGATAAACTCTCTAATGGCAAATCCATGTCTTATTCTATATCTTAAAACTGTTGCATTCCAAAATAGAAGATGGACCTTTTTCTATCATTTAAAACCCTCACTTTTAGCCCAATATATCCTGAAAGTTATACAACCAGAAATATTTCGTGTAGAAGCCTTATTACCTATCTCTTTGATTTTAATTAGAACTAAATGTTGGTTGTTTTCAGTGCAAACTTCTATTGCAAACATTTTTGGTACTTTACTATATTTTTTCTCGCTCTTCGCAAGAAGAAAAAGAAAAACGCCTCCCGCTCGGTCGCGACAGAAACGCGTAAGGACGGAATGTACCATTTTGAGTGGATTCCTAACCACTACATTTCATTACATTCCTAACCCTCAGCAAGTATCAAACCGTGGATACTTTGATTTACAAGGCGGCGAATGTAACCAAACCATTTACCTATTAATAAGATAGCTATAGCCCCTTCTCGCAGGGCATTTGGGCCGCGTTGGTTCAGTGGTAGAGCGTTCACTTCTGGTGTTTGCGTTCGTCGGTTCGATTCCTGGTCATGCCATGTGGACTTTGTGGTGGGCAAATAGTGTATGTGTGAGAGTTTTCTCGGGGTTCTCCCGTTTCCTCCCACTTTCTTCATTCCACCAATCATTTCATCATCATCCATCCTGACTGAGCCAAAGTTGCCTAAACGCCTTAAAAATTAAATTAAAATTCGTAGGCCATTTCATGACCCTATTATTGAAACTTTTAAATTGGCTCTTGGGTGTATAACAGTGGCTGTGAGAGTGTGAGTACCGTGTTTTGGAGTACGGTATCCTTCTTTGATTTGGGAAAGAAACAGAACTTCTTAGTTTATGAAGTGACTAGAGGCATTGCCGAATACTAGGAGTGATACGATCTTTCCCCAGAAGAAACCAAACAGCATCTCGATCTATCTTATCAAAATAAAATTGAGCGCAATGCAGTATGGGAGTGGTGAAGGTCTGGAGTTTCCTGTTATACATGAATTATGGCTTGTTGCTGGTCTCCCAGCTGCTAATAGTCATATGTGTTAGGGACTTGGAAAGAGAGAACATTTGTATGTACAGTTTGTTACGATGGAGGCCTCATCATTCATGCAATGGGTTAACCAGACAGGCTTTTTTTTCTGTTTACGATTGCCGTAATAATGGATGGGCGCCGCTGGCTACCATGTTGAACATTTCAAGATATCTAATTTAAATTGTTGAGGCCAATCGGCAGAAGCGAAGAAACCATCGTTGCTTTTTACGAAGTAAGATATGGAATGGCCATGTAGTCATAGTCTTTACTTCAGGGCGACATTAAGAAAGAATAATACTTTTCGAACCTTAAAAGACACTACCAAAGAAAATAGTAAGAAGTGAATACAAAAATTCCCGTACTCCGGACTACTCGTCAGATGGAAGCACAAGTCTAAGATCACGTGATACCGCCGAGAAATGCAATTGGCGGGAAATTATTAATTTTCATTGGCTAAGATGTCAATGAAGTTTTCGACCACAATAGTCGTTATGTTTTATAGAAAATGTTTAATAAATTTGATATTGTTTATCTTCTATATTTGTTTATAGTCTTTTTTATTCTTTAGAAATAGATTGCTCTTTATCTCATCTCTACCTTCTAAACTTATGTTTTCTTTCTCTTGATTTTATATCCATTTCGTCTGTACGAGGCAAGCGAGTTCTTCTTCTTCGTTCAGTTACGTAGATAAAAAGTGACAGTTGGTTGGTTAGAAACAAGGATTAGAACATTGTTGGTTAGAAACTGCAGGCACCAGGACTGACCGCAACTGTCGCTACTATCGAGGTCTACGTGAGAACTTCTAGCAATCACTTATTATTATTTTCTTTGACACTACCTTGTAGTTTTTACAGTACAAATAGAACATCAATAGTACTCATTATTGTTATGTAGAAGATTATAGTAACTGGACTATATAATTGGACTGATATAATCCATGATAATGTCTTACAATGAGAAACAAGTACCGCGCGGCCGTGTTCTAGTTTGGAGATTGTTAGTTTTAAATTCGGACGGTCTTGGATTCGCTCCCATCCTGACCGAGATTTTCCTCATGTCAGTAACACCAGGTTATTGCTGGGATGGAACCTTCAGACTAGGTTTTGAGCGACTTTCTTCTCACACTCGTTTCCCTTGATATCGCTTCTAAATTGATTAAGCTTGTAACCTTACACACAAGATAAAATGACTTTGTTAATTCAACACTTTTCAGTATCCCAGGGCAATCACAACTATTTTTTGTGTTAAATCAACACAACAAACAGTGTTAATTTCGGTGATGCAACCGAATGGATATGTTCGCAATGCTGATTTAAAACAATAAAGGGTATCATGCTTACAATATCATAGTCTAAAATCACCGAAATCACACAACATATTGTGTTGATTTAACACACACACACACACACATACTAGCGGTGGTCGTCCTGGGAAACCGAAAAGTTTTGAATTGACGAAGCCATTTTTTTAGGGCTTATAATTTCAATGGAAGTAATAAACCAAAATCAAAATCGAATTAAAGCAAAAAATCTTATAAATGTTGGGTGCAAAATGCTCCATTTCCGAAATAATTAGGCATGAAGGTCGGTATTTTGACAATTAGATATGATTGAATATTGTGACTAAGCACAGAGACGCAATAAACCAAAATTTCCGTTCAACCGTTTTTGGCACTTCATCAAATAATCATATTATTATCTAATTGAACATGATTTTGCCAGATGCAACCTAAACTAAACTAATAAATACTATATTTTATATTTTCGCATAAGTTTGGTTGCATAAGAAACAGACGGTTTGGACCAAAAAACAAGATTTGAACGTGGAAAATATAATATAAATGTGAACACAAAATATCTGTAAACTTGATTCAGTTTAAATTAACCACTATCAGATATATATTTTGTAAGTGTATTTGTCATAATTGAAGCATAATTAAATAATAATAATAATCCGTTTTTCAAATTAAATCTATTGGTTTATAGGGATGTTGGAGCAACATTGTTGTTACAATAATAAGTAGCCGTGGGGCCACGGTGCCTCAGTCGGTAGATCGCTCACCTCTGGTGCTAGGAGTCGTTGGATCGATCCCTGCTCATGCCATGTGGGCTTTGTGGTGGACAAACACCGTGTGCGTGGGTTTTCTCGGAGTGCTCCCGTTTCCTCCCACTTTCTTCATTCCACCAATTCATCCCATCATCATCCATACGGCCTGAGCCATAGTTGCCTAAAGGCCTTAAAATAAATTCAATTCAATTGAGAATAGTTCAAAACGAGTATTCTTGTTTTGTTTTTTTCTATTCCCACCAAATAATTATTGGTGGCCATTTTTCTTGCGGCGCAAGGCAAAATTTGTGTTTGGAGGCGTTTACGAAAACTTTAATATCTTCGGACTGGTTTCTCATAGGATATTCAAACAAAAACTATTTCTTCTTTTAAACTGCTTTATAATTTTAGTCCTCTGCATGGAAAGCCTAAAACGTAATTGAATTGGTCAAAATGACATCCAAACGTGATTGTCAAAACAGAATAAATTACGGTTTTCAGGGTACTTTTACGCACGGAAGGGATTGAATGTCAAAGTTACATTTAGTATACCATTACACATCAAAATATGTTGAATTGATACCGAATATGAAGGATGATGTGTGGTTTCTTACTTTTCTAAATGAATTTTTGAAAATCCAATTTAATGCATGTTGGAGGCCCAATATATTTGGAAGGACAAATCTATATAAATATAACATTTCCACACGTTATATACCTTTATAAGAAGAAACTACAGCCAAGATTTCAACTATGGTATTTTCGTTTGAACGAAGTTACAGATTTGCAAATACCCGTGAGTGATTTAGTCAACTTTTTTTTTTTTTACCAAACTTGGCCTAAACATTTGCATTCAATTTGGAGCAAATATTTTGGAATCTTCCACCATCACCTGCATCCACGTCTCGTGTGACGCTGGTGATGGCCCTCCGTGAAAATGGAGCGGTTGCAACATTATTCGACACAATGGGAAAGCACCTCAGTCGTTAAGTGTTGTCAATCTATTTTATAAAAATATAATCTTTTGTGTCTGAAGATGTCATCAAAGGATTCTCAGAACCTTCGCGATTTTAGTAGAATCGCAGTGCTATTCATTATTATTATTATTATTATTATTATTATTATTATTATTATTATTAT
>JAGDQP010025371.1:0-22791 GCA_022664845.1 Lepisma saccharinum | reverse complement strand
TTATTATTATTATACTGCTAGCCACTACTGATAATGTAAGATCAAGTTCTCCTGAGCTAAGGGATAAGGTCTTCGGGTCAGCACTGACGCAACACACATTCGAGTCCTGCTACTGACCATTCTGAACGAAGCTCTCAAGCGTTTCTCCAAGTTCCATCCGTTTTTCGAAAGAGTGCATCCCTGGGTTTGGAAAAAGGGTAAATCAGTCAAAATGGCCGTTTGGTCCGTTTTCGTGTTCCGAAATCAGAACCTTTTGATTACGAGATCAGCCAGCATACTTCCGCTGAGTCAGTCTGCTTGCACTCTCGTCAGTGTTTTTTTTTTTTAAGTAAAATATTTATAAATGAATTCTTGAATGTGAGAGAGATAAAAAAAAATAAAAACAGAATGAAGAGATTGTGGAGTGGGGGCGGCGGGACTACTATGAATTTTTGAAGGGAAGTTTTGCTCGTAGTAGTAACAAAGTTATCCAGCGGATTTTGATAGGAACTATTAAATGACTAAAGATTTTCTCTTTATCAATGTTTCGTGCACGTAGTGACGTGCTGGTTTTATAGTGCGACATTGTGTTAGTAATACAGAATCAGTTAAAATTGTGTGCGTGGCTTTGACTGCTCTAAACAGTGTTTACTTACCATGCAGAGAGTATATTCATTAAGTCCCAGATTGAACGAGGAATAAACGCGAATCATATCACAAAGGATAAAGAGAGGTCGGTGATGCCATATCGAGCTGTTCCTAGATGGGTAAATGCATTTCAACGCGGACACGAGATAACCTAGAATGAACACGTTGGAGGGCAACCTCGAAACGCAACAGATCAACACCACCTGGATACAAACACTGTTCCTCAAAGGAGCACAGTTAATTCTGCACAAGGCAAATGCACCAGTAAATGAACAGTGTACCAGGAATGGACACTTGACGAGAAATGTTGTAAGATTTTCTTAATGGTGGAAATCATTTGATCTACGTGGGAAAATTTATTATAGTATATTCTGAAACCACTTACTGTTATTCGCTCGTCCTTGGTTTCATTTGATATTTCTGACATGATGTTGAAGTTAGTTCCATGGTCACACCTACTCTTCCATGCATTCTGTTAAGCAACTGATCAGAGCTTTCATTTTTATAGACTTTTCTTTAGTTCACAATGGTTCGTGGTGTCCTCAAATCTTGCAACGTTAATTTGCTCATTTTCCGACGTCATACAATGATGAAATTTTGCTTAGCGACGTAACTCTGGTGACAATACAATATTCCATTGTTACTTCCATATGTTTCTATAGACCTATATTTATATTTTTAAAAAGCATTTTAATATTTTTTAATGTGGATTTCTTTATCCTTAAATAAATACTAGCGTGCAACGCTGTGGCATTTGTCTGGTTGCAGAACACTTTAGGATTTGGGTCACAAAACATTAGCTTGAGGAAAAGTATCCGAACCCGAAATAACTCGAAAAGAATAATAAAAAACTTTTTAAAAAACACTTTTCCTAAACAATTCGTACTGACTAAAAAGAAAAGCATGAGGTGCGCCAATTCAAGAATTTATAAAGTGACTGTATAAGAAAGAGCGCTTCATGCTTTTCTTTTTAGTCATGCACAAACAAAATTATTTTTTACTTTTTAGTAGGGATGGTATTGAGACAAGACTGGCATCAGTCTCGTTCTCGTCACGAAATTTTAGGGCAGTTTTGGTCTCGTCTCAATCTGAAAATTCCGGTCTTGCTCTTCGTCTCGGTCTCGATTGTAAACCTCAGTCTCGTCTCGGTCTCGAGTCTCGAAACGTTAGTCTCGGTCTTGTCTTGGTCTCGTCTCGAAAGACTATAGACAAAAAGTTGCCGTCCCTTGACTTATTTGAAATGAGTATACAGGCTTTCCGATCTCAGTACAAGAACAAGAATATTAATATGATATTAACATAGTTTGTTAGATAGCTAATTTGGGCTTTAGATTAAAAATAATATTTGAAATAGGGAGAAAAACATTACGATTTTAAAGTAACGTAAAGCTTTACTTAGGATATATATAATACCAATAAGTGAGACAGATGAAAATAATTCTATTATGGAAACGGATCCATGTTATACCACAAATTGCGAAATTGGTATACGTATCATTTAAGTTTTGCTATTCCTAAATTATGTTTAAATCGACTGAGTAACTATTACGTTAAAAATAAAAGAAATACATTTTAGTCGAAATTTTCTAGGAGATTTATAGAAATAAATGAACGTACACTGTTAAAGATTTTCCGAAATATTCCTGAGAAAAGCTAAGGAACCATAGCTACCTGGGAATTTTCAGTAATTCAGCTAATAAAAGGCATTCATCATACAGTTCTCAGAAATGTTGGGAGCAAAAGAAAAATATCCGAGATTTTCGGGAAGCAGAAGTCTAAAGATTTGAACACGGGTTCTTTAGTCAAAATTCCAGCGTTGTACTGATTGCCCTAAATTTCCAGTTAAAAGAAAACAGCATAGAGTGTTAGAATTATGTTGCTGAATCCCGAAGATTAAACTAAGTTGATCCCACGACTTACGCCATATTTTAATCATTTATGTAATTGTCAATTAGGGTTCGGAATTCCCATTCGCTCAAAATATTTCCCATTTCTACCAAAATAAGAACTGACAAAATGATGGCAGCAAACTCTTGATCAACATTGCATGCACAGCTACGGCAAGAAACAGTTTTCTCATTCTGCGCATGTGCAGAACTGAAAACGAAAAATATCCAGATAATCATACAATAAGTCTCTTGAGTTTTCTTCCATTTACTGTAAAGCAACATGAAATACTAAAAATTCTGCGAAACTTCCCTTAGAATTCCTAGGAACGCTAACAAAATTCTTAACAGTATACAGTACGTGAACGTGACAAAGATTTTACTTAGTGTGAACTCTTGTACAAGGAAATAATCAAATATAAAGAAATTAAAAATAGCATTTACCGAACTCCACAGCCACACGAATCAATTAGTTTACAATACTGTTCTTCATTGATTAAAAAAAAAAAAAAAAAATCATGGGTATGGGTTACAGCTGCTACATTAAAACAAAAAGAAAAGAGTAAAGTGTGTTCCCGGTAGTCGCTACTTCCAAATAGCGTATTGCGAATCTTATAAACTGAAATAAGAACATCGGTATATTTCAACGTGTTATTAGATTAAAATGGCATTCTAAAAATCCTAGCAAAGTAACTTTACTATGTCTAAGGCAAGGCATACTATGTACAATCTTATATCCCCTTTATGTCCGTCTGGCGACAACTTTCGAGTCAGGAACTACTCGGGCTACGAAGGTGCTTGAGTTGTCGTTCGCGAGGTCTTCTTCACCAACGACATACAGATAATCCAAATTTGACGTTCGCTCCGCCTCACTTGATTTTTATAAAAACAATACTGCTTTTATCGAATGTACGTGATAGGTTGTGCAGAATTTCCTCTGCATAAACTCTGAAGTTCTCAAAGGAAACTTTATACAACATTTAGGCTTCAGCAGCAAGTGCTGGGAAACTTTATACGATCGCTATGACTGTCTGTCGACAACCTTTAAATAAGGAACTACCAGGGCTATGAATATAGTTGAGGTGTTCCGCGACTGAGCTTCGACTTGCTTGTTTCCATATACGTAGAAATATATATTGTCTCCATCTTTTCCAAGGTACCGATTGCAAAAATCTTTCCATTTTTTTTTTAAAAGTATAATAAGTAAATCGTGTAAGAAAAGATCTATATTACAATTTAGACAGTTTTACTTCTTAATGTATGCTTTACAGTCTTTACGGGATCAGTCTAGCAGAGGCTGATATAAATGGGAGAGTGTCAACACAAGTAAAAGACTATCAGCAGGGAGGGATGAAAATTTACAGAAGAAAATAAGTGTCTGTATTTATCCGTCCCCGAAACACCTCCAACACTTTTATATTATTATTACAAGACAACAGAAAATAGTTTGGCATTGATAACTGACTACTTATATGACTTATAGTTATATTTTTAAACTGCAATGTAACATGTTAAATAACATTTATTAGAATGAAACTGTCACGAGACTTCTTCTAGTGTGAAACAACATGAACAAAAGCATTAAATTAATATTATCAACATTCATGAAAATAAAGCTAAAAGTCTCGAGAGGTAAGTCTCGGTCTCGTCTCGAGGGATAAGTCTCGATTTTGGTCTCGTCTCGAGTAAGTCTCGATGTATAGAGTCTCGGCCTCGTCTCCATTCCTGAATCTTAGTCTCGTTCTCGATCTTGGTCTCGAATTCGAGACGAGACCAAAACCAGTCTCGGTATCGGTTCCATGCCTACTTTTTAGTACGAATTGTTTGAGAAGAGTATGTCTTTGTAAAGGTTTATTATTATTATTTTTTTGTTCATGGAATTACAATAACGAATACATTTATTGTTCTGCACTAGTATGTATTACGAAATATCTTTGTTTCAAGCAATTCAGTTTTCGTCCAGTTTTAGACACTCACTATTCAGTACTGACAAGGGAGGGTCACGATAGTTGTCACTGAGATCCTAATCAAACATAGTGCATCTGATACAGAATGGTGAGATATGGAGAATACCAAAATTTAAGGTGCGATGGACAAGGGGGGTGGTTGCGGAGCTAGGGGGAAGGGAAGAAACTTCGAAATTCACAGAAGTTAAATAAAGGATATATCCGTAGTATTTCAGAATAAATGACGGGTAGGTCAATTTCACGTACCATTTTGTCGTACGGGATTAGAGTTATGCCAAAACTAGCTTCATCATTGAGTGTCTTGGAACATTCCATCACAGATTGATACGTCATATGGTCCACTTATTATTTAACTTTTTTGAAGCATAATCAAGATGTTCGCTTCCAAGATGGCAGTCATTGTCGTCATACTATCCAGAATGTATCACATCCTGTCCAGTATCCATTAATAGCCATTTGCTTTCAATATATGTAACAGTTTATAAAAGAAAAGGCGTTTTCCGTTCTCTATATTCGATTTTCTTGCTCTCCTCGGCCCTATAGATGCTTAAAGGTCATAAATGAAATTCAGTTCAATTCTATCTTTCTCGGGTTCTTCTATCGTCATTTGTTGGCGACAGCACCAAATAATTTTGGCTGTCAATGCTTACCCAGGCACTGTACCTGCATACGAATTGTCATTAAAATCGATCTCTGACACCTGTCGAGTGTTCCTTGTCAGAGTGGAAGTGTAAATCCCAGTCGGAAAAATGACCCCAAAATAAAAAGAAAGAAAGAACAAGAAAAATGGGGCTTTACAAGAACAAGAAAAGACACGATCTGGCAACAATTAGGATAAATGAGAATTAAACTTTTCTTGATCTTTGAGCCCTGCAGTGCTTATCGACGTCAGCTTCATTTTTCTATACGATTTTTGTTTCACATGGGAAACCATAAAGGAACTAGCATCACCTGACAGCACTCAGGTTAGATTTTTTTTTTTATTGCACATCTTTTCAGCATCTTAGATAATTCGCGGAGATAGGTTAGAAAAGTTGTAGGAAATAGGTGTAGTCAGGTTTTCCTTTAAAAATTTCCACTCCCTATGCTGATCTTTTCCTATTGCGAGTCGCTCGTTTGTAAGGGGTAAAGACAAAAAGTTGAAAGACAGACTCTACATTAATCTCCCCCACCCCCTTCCCTCCTTCTTGATTTTGAAGACAGAGTATGAAGAAGGTTGCCTTTTCTTCTCACTGATCACATTTTTATGTTTCAGTTCTGTAAGTGCGAGAAGAACAACCGGGAAGCGACCAAACTAATTGTGAGATAACTACCCCTACCCCTCTTGAAAAAATATATAACCAGATTGTGTAATTCGGCTACTTCAATATAAGAAGTAATCTCACACAGCATGTGTGCTAGAGTGCAGCTTCGAACTCGAGGTCTCACACATCGAAACGTAAGAGCCACCTCAATAGGCCTACTAAGCTCGTGCGTCTCTCTTCAAAATGGTGCGTAAATAATTTGGCAGATGCTCTCTTCCATATTGTAATACACATTCTCACACAGTGCTTTACAAAGGAACGGAAAGAATATTGAAATAGGCTGAAAGCATCTGGCAACACTTCCTGGGGTACGAACCACTTTACTTCCATTCCGAAAGCGTTATATGCAGATGGCAAGTAACACGTGCTTGTCGCTATGACAACGCGGTGTTGACGAATGCGTTCTCTGTGATGTGAAAAGGGGAGAGACAGGGATGTGATATAAGCTTTAATCTCCCTCCCGGTCTTCCAAATCTCTCTTTTTCTGCCTCACTCGGATTTGAACTTGCATTTCTTTCTTTTTTTTTGTCCTGATGCCACGTCATCATTATTACCACTGCCGTTATTATGATTTTTTTTATGTGCGAATGTCACATTCGAGAGTTACGTTGTTGTTTAGAAAGAACTGGTACACACACACGCACGCACGCATTATGAAGAACAGAATAACCCTCCAGGGGGGTAGCTTGGGAGAAGAGGGGACATGATGCCTACTGCCCCTCCACACCACCACTTTTTTGTGAAGGAGGTGGTCCGCCACAATGAATTGTTTATCTTCCTCTTCATCGGTTTTTCCTGGACCTGATTATTTTATTGGTTGCATTCAAGTGGTTGATCCGCCATTTTACAGGCTACTGGATTCATTGACATCGAGTTAGAAAGAGATGGGTACCCCTTCGTATAGGAGTATCTGCTACCTCCCCAAAAAATGAACCGTTTCTGCTAGTAGTACCATAGCTTCTGTCACTACACCCCCGGCTCCCTCCGCTCCAAAACTACCCTTAGTTCTTTTTTTCTGGCTTTTAATCCGATTCTTTTGTGAGACGAAAAAGAAGTCTACGAGATGTAATTGGATGGAACTCTTGTTGCTTGGGTCTCACATTGTTGGGTTCAGAACAGGAAGTAAGTGATGAAAAGAATACGAAGGACCCGTCAGAAGCCAAAAACTTATTGAATACCTTCCTCTGCTCTGTCCATATGTATCCCTCTGCTGCTGATCGCTCTGTCTGCCTCGCGAAAATAAAAGAACGAAGCCAGAAGAAATGCCTCTTCAAAATGTAATGAAAAGAATTTTTAACTTCTGAAATATGACAGATAGCATATTGCTATTGTTGTATTGAAAGTATACCGTATAAAGCTGTGAATATTTTTCATCCTTGTTGGTAAAACTAATTCTTCATAGTGCTGCTAGTAACAAAAAGGCAAGATCGGCTGTTACCCCCAAAATTCTCGAACACACACCCCCAACTTATAAAAGTTTTTTACAATTGGAGAATGGGAATCGATAGAAATCCTGCAAAATCTACTACCTCTTCCCCCAATTTTGGCTTTACACACTCTAAACTGAAATCTTGATAAAATTCTTGGACAGGTAAGCAATAGATGCAACAATAATAATAATTTTAAAAAAAACACACACACAAATTATGTTTATACGTGAACGTGATAGACTGAAGCCTTTCTTACCGTCAAGAAGTAAAATTCGGAGAGTTTTTCCATATTATTATCAATCACTTCGTGTCTTGTTTTCATATTGGTTAAATAATGTTAACCTGAAACATGATTACGTTGATTCAGATAATTTCTTAAGCATTAAGTATCAGTTATATGTATCACATACTTGAAAAAAATTTCCTCTTTGGGGATAAAACTAGTATATTTATTAACTAATAAGTCAGGTATCTGAGCAGATCTTCATGATCAAGAAAAATAATACATCAGTTTGATTTACAAAAATTTTAATAAAATTAGTCTGGAAACTAACCATACAGTAGCTATAACGTAAAGGTTGAGATGCCTAAAGACAATAAATAAAATAAAAATAAAAAAAAGTAGGTTTTTAGCAAATTCTGGTTAATTGTTCAGAACCCAATCTTTCTTCCCTATTAAATTTTCGCGTTACATACCATCTTTAAATGCATTTCTATTATTCAAATGTAGCTTTTTATGTAATACAGTAGAGCAGTGGTTTTTATCTACCGGTCCACAAACCAGTACCAGACGGCGATACTATTGTACCGGTCCTCGGCAAATTAATTAATTAACATTTACATTTAATTAATTGACAGTTCAAAAAAATTGAGATTAAAGTTTATATTTCTTGTTTCAAACAACTAGAATCTGAAGATGTGCTAGCATCTTTTGAAGGTCAGATAACCCCCTAACCTCCTGGCATCTTTCTGGTTCTTGAAAGTTTCCCCCTGGAATTTAACACTCCAGTAGAGTGTCGACAATCCTGACTAATTTGGGTTTGACAATCCTGACTAATTTGGGTCACATAGTAACGGACTTATCAAGATTTTCGAATCCCATAGCGAACCTGATATCTTACAATTCAATAAATGTCAGTATAGTTGAAAAACTAAAAAGAAAAAAAGAATCTGCGCTAGAAAAGGACCTTTAAAATACTGTATTTTAAATGAAAGAAACATTAGTTAAAGTTTTAAACAAAAATGGAAAGTTGTAACACTCTACCTGTATTTTCCATGATAATATCTAGACTTAAATTACATACAGTACTGTCATTATTTACGGAAAATGTCATTGATTGTTTTTTTTAACAGGATTTGATCGTGTTTTTAGCGCGTTCACGATTTTCCCTTGATAAAAATGCCTTTATCTTTCTGGTTAGGCAATCCGAATTTTCGACGCTTCTTGATTATTGGTGGCCAGATTATCGACTCCCTACTGTAGTTTTTGAAAGTAAAATTTAAAGTCAGGTTTCAAACAAAAGTCCTAGAACCGACTTTGAAGGAAAACTGAATTATTGGCTGTTTTTGAATACCAATTTTACAACCAACAGGTTTTCGGTTTTCGAAAGAGTCCGGTCTCATCTATTTGGAAATTTAACTTCTGACTATCAGTTTAAAATGTCATTACATTTAAAAATCTACTTGATTTGAAAGTTTATCAAGAATTAATGCTACTAAAATGATTTTGGTCAAAATAGAATGGCATTTGTATAGAGTCTTCCATATTAATTAAATGTTTTGCAAATCTTGTGCATAGTAGTCTGGAGTTATTCCAGTCGAGGAGTTTCATCGATCAGGAGAGAAAAAAATGTCAATGTCTTCAGTGTTCGGGAGATTGTCCCCAATCGTCACTCCAGTGTCGATTCAGGGCAAATCTCCCAATTCTTAATTAGACTTTTTTTTTCAATCCGTTCTGGACTAAATGATGCTTTGAGCGTACTGGAGTTAAATACTAGAACAAAATTGCGTACGTAAACTGAAACTGGATGTGTCATTTTAAAATTCTTGAATTCTGTTTTAGCTATATTTTACCATTGCAAGTTCTGGTCGCTCTTTCTTTATGTATATGTCACTCGTTCATCTGCATGTAGCCACATCTAAATAAGCTCTATTTCAGGAGTGACTTCCTAACGCCAAAGAAGCCGCTCGTCGTTTACTGTAAACTCAGATCCTATCTTCCTTCTGACAGAAATAGACAATTGACCCAGAAAACATCGGGAGGATATCACATTTAAAATAGTGGCGGGAGTATTGCGATGATTGAAAAAACATACTAAAATATCAATCTTCGTCGCTTCACGTGCTACGTAAACCTGGCACTGCTATTCGTCACGGAAGTGTAGAATGAAGAATTTGAAGTTTAAATTGATAAAACATTGATTTATATTCTCACTCTATTGTTTATACTACTATCTAACAGAAATGTCACTGTATATCAATGGTTATGCTTTAGAAATAAGTATGCTCTAATTTAGATGTATAACGTCACAAGTACATTGTATTACCAATATAGTCGTTAAGAATGAATATACGAAGTGAAGGGAAAATATCACCACTTTGGACTTGACTTTACAAGAAGCCTGAAACACTGATTGGTAAATAAATTACGGTGTTAATGAACGAGAGCAGAGGGCGACATTTCTTCAAAAGTCCGACCGTGTTATAACGATCTCGTAATTAGAAAGTGACACGATCGAATCTCAGATTCGGTTATCTTGACTAAACTTTTTGCTGATTTTGCTTCAGTTACACCACCAGCCAAATATTCTGTGTAGTATTTTAATTAAGGCTTCCTTTCCCATTTGATTTTATCACAGGCAGTGCAGTACGTACATAGATGATAAGGAAAGGAATCGCTGTTGATAATAACGTCCATTAAAGTGAAATTTTGCAAGGAAATTTATGAATATGTAACTTTCTTCGCACCCTTCCATATAATATTCCATGTAAAATATATAATTTCTGATTTTTTAAATCCGACTACTTAAAGTGTTGTACATAAATTGAAATGATCTTATCAGTTCCTTAAAAGAAAGAGAGAGATAAAAAAAAAGTCTGTATTAATCATGACAGAGAGACCCGCGTCTGTGGTTTTTCAGACAACCCTCCCTGAATTGATGTACAAGGGTGAAGAGGGAAGAGAAACCCTAAAATTGGCCCTCTGAATGAGATGAAAGGCAAGGGGGATATGTTTTGAGATGATATCTTCATTGTTGTTATGAAATGATCTGAATCTGTCGCTCTCTCTCCCAGCTCGTAAACTATGTGGGAGACGGGGAGAGAAAGATTGCGAGATGCGTTCAACCAGATGAAGTACGTAAAAGTCGTCTCTGTGGACAATATTGGGAAAGGCAAGTAGTCAGAAGTTCCATGCATGGGAAATGAGAACAAGATAAGTTATGCATTGAATTTAAAATAAAAGGAGACATATGTAGACGCTCATTTCGGTTATGCAAAAAGCTGTTCTCCTGGTTAGGTATCATATTTAATCAAGGCTAAAATATAGAAAGTAGACAAAATGTTCTTTTAAACACTATTAAACTCCACAGTGCAAATCAGGTCTTGACGTTCCAGACGAGTTTCATTATATTGGGTGTTGCATGGTCAGTACAACACTCATTGCCGTTTTTGTGACCGGCGTCCACTACCTAGAACTCACGAGACACAACGGAAACTGAAGCCAGTGCCAAAGTTTTAACCAACTAAGCAGGAGTTATTTCTTTTTAATAGATGTAGAAGTATTCATTTATATGTATATATTGTTTATAATGGTAAATGGTACATATTCTTCAATAATAAGTCTACCTGTAACAACCGATGTGACAGGTCAAAATGATCTGCGAATTCATATGTTTCATCTCCCAAACTAATTACATATAATTTTGTGACCAAAAACTGCTTATGCGGAATTGTTTTTCGTAATGGATCTCATGAATGCAGCACGGAATAGTAGATAAGCCCAACATATGTAAGTCTGCTTTTGAAGTCGATCACAATAAAAGTGTGAAATTTCATATTGACCGATGGTCTCTCATTATACCAAATTTGGTTCGAATCGGTTCATGTGATGCGCGAATACAAGTTTGGGTCTCGTTACCACGGAGAAAATGACACTTCATGTTGCCATATGTAATTTTGGATTGCACTATTCGTTTTTAGTACGTCGTAGAACTGAATACACTTGACAAATATAGTCTAATATATTCACTCTATTGTTACAAGCAGACATACTAATCAAAAACAAAAGTGCACTAAAAATGTTTAAAATATAGGAAAAGAAGATATTTTAAGTTTAAATAATGTTATTTCAAGTCTACACGTATGAAACACTGTACTTCGTAGGTATTATGAAATACTGATGTAACGTACGTATGTTATCCAGGCCCTTTGGTGAATATTGCTATCTTGTAACTTCACACAGAATGCCATATACAACCTTGCTTAGTACAATCCTAACGTAACATACCTACGTACAACAGGATATAACTTCCTGTCACAACGTATACAACATAGGCCTATTACAGATATGTCACACGTTCAGCATGATATTACTCCCAATAATACTTGTATAAAGGCTTCTATTCTACCGATTGAACTGCATTATGTTAGCGTTTGTCCATTCTCAAGGTACAGAATGGCAATGAGTTGAGGCGACGCGACGTGGCGTATTTAATATCTTTATACAAACTAATATGCACTCCAAACCAGTGGCGTAGGCAAGGGGGGAAAGGGGGGATATATACCCCTTGACTCCACCTATATGAACATGGGAAGAGAGTATTTTCGCAAGAAAGAGACATATGTTTGGAAGCATGTGATTGTTTGTTAAAAAAATAAAATTAATTGTAAGGACAATAACAGCTCTATGACTTGCATCCGTCTCGATATAATTGTTTGTTTAGTCTAAATATATAAAGCATCGTATTGTACATTCTACGTTGTAGATTCACAATTAGGTGAATGTGGTAAATAATCTTCAAGACTACCAGTAAAATAAAAATTCAAAAACTTGAAAAGGCAGACCAAACATTTAGACAACAGATTTTTGTGACAAACGTATCGACAGCTTTGGTAAAAAAATTAAATTATTCAAATTAATAGCTTATCCCGTAAGTAATGTCTCACTTTTCACCGTGATTAAAAGAACGATAATATACCTGAAACATTACCGTTAGTCAGGAAAATAGTCTTCATCGGACTTCACAATACTCTGCCACCTGTCAACCAGTTGTGGAATTCCCCGCTGAAACAACTCACCGGTTTTGGAGCCAAAGAGCTGGATCACTATTGGCCGCATGTCATCTTCATTTTTCAGTATTTTCCCGGAAAGGTGTTTTTGCAGACTGCGAAAAAGACAGTAGTCTGTTGGTGAAAACGCCGGGTGGGGGAGTTCCTCCCAGCCACATTCCTCGATCTTAGCGCAAGTCCTTCTTGCCGTGTGTGGGCGCGCGTTTATCAACGTAGATGAGCACACCCTTGCGATTAACTAGAGCAGGACGTTTCTTTAACAATGTAGTTCATAGGCGTTCAAGCTGCTGACAGTAGACATCCGCATTGATGGTCTGCTTACGTGGAAAGAGCTCAAAATGGATTATCCCACGGATATACAAAAGAAAACATCACTTTGCAGAGGTGGAGATCCTCTTTTTGCACAGTTTCTGCGGCCCGCCTTTAGATACCCACTGGACCGTTTGCGTGTAATGTTATGGTAGAGGACCCACTTTTCATCCCCTGGTTACTATTCTGTCCAGCAATGGCTCACGTCTGTGACGGATAAGCAGGGAACTGCATATGTCAACTCGCTGCTGCTTCTGTTAAGGCTAACGCATGGGACACCCATTTTCCGTGTTTCGACACTTACCCAAGGTCCTGCAGACGACGGTGAACGGTCTAATGAGTGACATGGAGTTTGCTGGTCAGTTATTCAAGAGTTAGGATTGGATTTGCCTCCACCGCTGCTTGCAGGGCATCGTTGTCCAACTGCACAGGTCTCCCTTTTCGTGGCTTATCGGTCGAAAAATCTGGAACAACCTCTGACACTTTCACACATGCACAGCACCCTGACCATATACGGCATTGATGTTTCGATGTCCCTGGTAAAATTCATATAGCTTAACATGGCGTATTTGGTCCTCCGACATTGTCATGATCAAACACAAGTCACATTTTCAAAACGTGGAGTAGACCATCCTCCTTCTACACATTGCTGCATAAACAAGTGTCCTATATGACTCAGCAATGGCACGTGCCGTCTACTTCACTATTCACTCGTCAGTTTGGCGTCATTGCAGCGTTCATCGCAGATACGACATTATTTATGGGATAAGCTGATAGTACATTGGAAGCATATCAAATTTCCAAACTTTTTAAAAGTGCTTTAGATTTTGTACAAGCCGCACCCACATTTACGCCAGAGTTGATATTTTATACTCCGAAGCGAATAAATATATCTTTGAAAAATTGAAACTTTGACTGAACGAACTGGCAATTCTAGAAGAGAAATATGTCATCAAAGTGAGTGCAAAAGTAAATACTACCAAGAAACTTCGTTCTTGACAAAATCCAATTTGAAATTTGAAATATTATTCAAATTCAAATTCTTTTATTGCCGGAACATTAATATACAATGTATGGCATCGTCATTTAATAGTATAGATTGTTATATTCAGATTTTGGAGCTATTTTCAAGAAATTCGTCTACACTATAAACAGCCATGACAGTTAACTTATAGTTCACAATATTTTTAAATTTTGTTATTTGAGGAAAATTATTATATAGTTTTTTACTTAACAAAACTGTTTGTAGTTGTACTGTTTCATTTAAAATTATACCTGAACTAAGGAAACTACAATGATATAATCTATTCTTGTATATTTTCCCACATGATTGTGCTGGTCTAAAATTACAGAAAGAAATTCCGAAAGATATTTTTAATGTTGTTGTGTTTGGTTGCATAACTTCCAAGGATGTGATTTTCTAAATATCACCTCCCTTGAGAAATTCCTATCTACGCTAGTGCTCCAAACTATGAGAACAGTAGACACACAGTTATTTAATACTACTGTACTAAAATATTAGACCTTGGTGCAGTATATTTGAACTTCATAAGATAAATAACACTACTTACATATTAAAATAAATGCGTATTATATAGTTACAGAAGAAAAAACATACTTAGGAACATGAAATCTCAGTTACAGAACAATGCATACTGCAAAGCGCTATAATCATACCCCGCTAAATATACGCTTTTCCTAGAACATTCAACATAGTTAGACAACGTGGCATTGCTGTCGTGTATTGTTCACAAAGTTTCAATATACTGTGTTTGATTATGGCCTTGTACCACTCTTGTCCGATATACGTCCAACAACATAGCTTATACCATGCCGCTTGTATGGATACGTACAACAGGATACTGCTTCCAGGAACAGTGTACAGGTGTAATGTTCGTACAGGAATATGGTAAAGCTCTATTACCATATGACAACATACTGTACGTACGGGCTGTCAGGTGAAGATGCTACACTGTGTGCTGCAACGTTATGTACGATACATCGTTACCTGATGTTGCAGCTTGCTTAGGTACTACGCTGCAGTCTTATATAACGTATGTATTATTAATAATACTGCAACGATATTTCATCAATATCCTGCATCTACTTGGTATAGCAACAAACAGTAATTTTTCGTCTCCTATACATAGGGGAAGTCAGGTGAATATGAGCATAGTTAATGAAAATGCAATTGTGTCTCAAAAAATGGTTTATTACAAAAATTTCAAAATATGACTAAAAGTGACAGGTTCTTCTGTGAACAACACTAGAAAGTACAGAGTTGTACATACTCTGGTATCCGAGTAATGAAGAGTAAAGTAAGGTAGGTGTGCAGTGCTCATATTTCCCATGGTACTATTTATAAAAATATGGACAAGAGTAGACAATTATACTTTTCTTCCCCAAGAGGGAAAAGAGTCTAATTGGCCATTTTTTGACAAAACTGAAATTGTGGCTTAGACTTTTTTCATCGTAGGTCTTTTAAAAAAATTACCAAAAGAACAGAAACACTACATCTTTAGCCCTACCTGGAGTTAAAACTTCAGTAAAATATAACATTTACAATAGGCTATTAATTATTAGGCCTATGATTTGTTTGGGGAGGCTCGACTTGGGCTAGGCAGAACTTTGACTCCCATAGACCCCCCAGTTACACCCATTATTGTAGGATGGTCGAGAGTCTAGCAATAGGACCTTAACCGGAAATTGACGACAAGTGACCAAACATAATAGGCTGATTATGAACTAAAGGAGTGAAGACTTTATCATCCACGTCATTACAAATTAGGCTGCTTTTTTAGTATCTCTCCCAAATACTTTGGTAGTGGTTTAGCTTATGAATCGTGATATTGTAACTATTACTGACTTCAGGTTAGATAACGTTAGGTTAGTTTAGTTTACAAATGGTCAAATAGGCCTATATATTCGTATACTGTAAGGAATATTGCTTAGTAACATTTACTGCATGTGGGCTTAGTCTTTGATTAATTTGGGGAGGAACTAAATGCCATCCACAAATTATTATGTCATTACGAATTTTCTCCTCTAGTTAATATCTGCAAAAGCTCCTCACGTTCATTTCTCTAATTATTTTCAGTAAATTTGTACATGCTTATTGCTCATATTAAACTGAATTTAAAAGCTCATATTTCACCGACAATTAGTGTTTTTTTTTTAATACAATGTAGTTTCCAACTATGTTTATCACTAACATGTAAGATGTGAACAAACAACTGGCATTGTGTTCCTAGACGGAACTGATTATAAATTAAGTTATATATTTTATATAACGAATGAATACCTCGTTGTAGCTTATTTTCCATTACCTTGATTTAACTATAGCTCAAAAAATATATTTTATAATTGTACGTACCTTTAAACTTCTCCTTTATTACACAACAATAGCAGCACACTAGCTTGAGCTCCACTCTCGTCAACCATGAAACTCCAAACAAGGCTACCAACTTTGTTGTTTCGCTCTTGCGCAATGCACGTGGAAGGTATGGGGGTATAAGCTTCGTCCTGCTCATATTTTCGAACTGCTCATATTAAACTGACTTCCCCTTTAGTAGATCCGAGCAAAAACACCAGAGGTTCAAAAAGTTCAGCCAAGTTCTTCAGCCCTAAAAAGTGGTGAAATGGAGGGTGGATGAGCCAGTTCCTTGGCGACAGCATGTAAGAGGAGGTATGTAAGAGGTTCATAATGTTCGGCTTCGAGCCTTAGGTTGGTGGTGGTGGGCATGGTTGGTTTTAGGGCAGTAACCAGCCTTGTGGCTTAAAGATCATGAACCTTCACACCTCGTGCCAACTTTCAGTGTTCCTCTTACATGCTGTCGCCAAGGAACTTGGCTCATCCACCCTCCATTTCACCAGTTTTTAGAGCTGAAGAACTTGGCTGAACTTTTTGCACCTCTTGTGTTTTTGATTGGATTTCATAGCTTTTTGTAAGTGTATAATATATATACTTGCTTCACTGGGGGGCGCTGCCTCCAGTATCCCGTGGCGGGCTGCCTCCAGTATCCCGTGGCGTGCCTCCAGTATACCCCCGGTGGTTTGCTCCATTTATCGTAATCTACTCGTGATGGTACACCTTCATACTAAATTTCGTTTCTCCAACTTCAGTGGTTTGGAAAATGGTTTTTGGGCTGCCATTTTGAATGTCCAAGATGGTGACGTTTTCAAAATGTCACATTTTCCTAAACTGCTCTTGATAACACACATTTATGCGAAATTTCATATCTCTAGCTCAAATGGTGTGGAAAATGGATTATGAGTCGGCCATTTTGGTTCCAAGATTGTCTTTGGAAACATTTTGTAATACTTTTCTAACAGACTAATAATGATGTACTATCATACCAAATTTCGTTATTCTAGCTCCAGCCGTTTAGGCTGTGTATTCTATAGAAATTTCGTTTTGGCGGCCATTTTATCCAAGATGACAACTTCTTCAAGGTTTTGTAATATTTTCTTAACCTACTAGTGGTGATGTACCTTCAAACCAAATTTCGTCTTTCTAGCTTCAACAGTTAGGCTGTGTATTCTTTGAAATTTTACCTTTGGCGGCCATTTTTAATAAAAGATGGCGACTTTTTCAAAATGTCGGAATTGTTCCTTTACCTACTTATCATCCGTCACCTTCATACCAAATTTCATGTTTCTAGCTTATTCCGAACACCATAAACAATATGATGAGTGAGTGAGTGAATGTCAGCCTAAAATACGCAATTTCAGGGGTCCACAACTCGAATATGCTTGAAGCTACGAATATGAAATGTTGCACACCTGCAGATATTTGAAATACCTTCTTAACTTTGAAAGCTCATATTCAACATCTTCTTTTCTTACAGTGCCTCGAAATCGCCGATTTCGCCCAAAACTCTTGTTCCTGTATAAAATGCTTCTGGCAGTACTGACGTTTTGTGACGCGGAGAACTTGGCTGCATGCACTGCCGCGCATGTTGATGTTTCATATGTATTTAAGATGTAAATGTATGTTGTTCGTTCTTTTATACCTTTCCGTCTGTATGTTTAAACGTTCGTCCGAATATTTGTTTATCCGGTATTCTAAGGAATCTAAGAAAACGACGATAAAAAATGAAAATATGGATTTGCAATAGAGTGGCAAACTTAAAGAAAAAAACGAAAACCGAAAGACCATTTTTCTTGTCCCTTACTAATAGTTTCTTCTAAATGTGTTTGTATGAGATAAGTACTGGTACGGATTGCATGCTTTAGCTGAAATATTGTGCAAGAGAACCAAACCATTCATGGGAAAATTTGGGTGATGACGTCATAGGAATGTTTTCTTCGTACGTGTCTTTGGTAAAGCTATCATCACGGTAACAGTAACACTGAAATCGGCCAATAAAATTATTTGTCTTTAATTCTGTAGTCCTTGTGGTATGGCTCATGTTTTAATTAAATAAGTACTAATACAGTTAAATATGTACGAGTGAAATAAAAGTACGATGTAGAAAGTTATAAATTACTTTCTGCCTTTTATAGTTTCAACATTTTTCAACTGAATTTTAGTGTGAGTGATGAGATCTTCAGCAAGTACAACGTTCAGGAAAAAGGGATGGAGAAGTTAGTTGTGAGGATTTCTGATTAACGTAACATACCAATATTTATTTCTCCACTTTCAGAGTTGGACAAAGTAGAACCCTGAAATCTATCATTTTATTCGTGGACTGCTAGAAATTTACTCCCTCTAATGTAATTTCATTCCTGGACTGATACACAATCGCCTCAATCTACAATTAATTCATTGCTGGACCGAGTGGCATTGTTGTTTACAATTATACTGTGTTTGTAGTGCTTCTTCAGGTGCATTATTACCTCCTCAAACAAAAGAGGTCCTCCAAAGGCTTGGAATAAAATATGAAACTTAAAATCTTGATACCTCTTTCTTGCAGCGGGTTCTTTGAAAGAAACACTGGTCCAAGTATCTCGCTACATTCAGCATAATACATCATAGAATGCAATCTGATCAATCTTTTATTAACATTTTTGCTTATCGGTCTGCAAAACAGATTCTTTTCGTTTTACTTATGTTATGGCTGTCCTCTCATTAATTTCGTTTCACATTTTTAAAAATTCTCCCTTCTTTAGTTTGGAACCTTTATTTACTATTCCCTTTGGGTTACAGCATCCGAAAAGTCCCTAAACCGCTCTACACCATGTTAATTTTGACCACCATTAGGTTTTCTAGTTGCCAAACGGTATGAGCTATCGAAAAGTGTTTTCTCTAAAACTTGTTCAAAATTTATCGATTGTTTCTATGGGGGTAAAATCAGCCCCTGTTGCCATTTTAAAATTTTGAAGTTGTACCCCGTAGAGGTATTCCCGAGATGCCCCTGATTTCAGAAGCATCACCACGTGATTCCTCGCATGCACTTTAGTATTAATATTTTTTATTTCAAAGATTTCTATGCACTAGAAGTTGAGTTATGGCCCTGTTACGGATTTCGTGAAGAACCCTGTGCACTTGCTACTTGACTGCCATCTAGTGAAAAATGTTGTAACTCAGAGGATATATCAAATTAACATTACATAAATATACAGTATTTGGTAATTTAATTTGAAATTCGCTGAGTACGTAGGTTTGCTCCGTCTTTGCATTTTAGGACACTTCACAAACAGGTAACCATTCGAAAATACTACAAACATTAAATTTTAAAAATTAAATAAGAAAATTGGAGCAAATATGTGCATAATTTTTCTTTTGACATCAATTTTTCATTGAATCTATATTCATACAGTGGTAAAAAATGCCCGACAGGCCCCGAGTCCCCGACAAGCCTTCATAAACCTTATTCAATTACAACTAAAAGTCTTCAAAAACCTTATTCAATTACAAAGCACAAAAATGAGCAAACATATAGAGTCTTATGGAGGCTATCTTCCCCGTAGCCTTCTGCACTCTCTGCACTCCCTTCACCCCATGAGATGCCAAAAAGTTTCTCAGCCTTCTTGGTTGGTAACTTGAAAGAAACGAAGCTGAAAGCAAGCGAGCTGCTGCTGCCTGAGACGGATGGCACCACACAGCACATACGCAAACTCTTTCACTCACCTCTTTCTCTGTGTCTTCTGGTTTGGATCTAATAGTTAAGGGAGCGTTCAGTGTGTTAAAAATGATAAGAATAAGAAGCAATGGTTTTCGACACATTTCGATAATAAAAATATTAGAAGGTAGTTTGCACAAACGAGCAAACATATTAACGCCCCGCCACTGTTAATAAGACATAAAACAAAACCACATTTCAATAATACCAAGGAAATTGTAATTGAGAAGCAAACAAGCGAAACCTCACATGTCCATTTTTTAACAAAAAAGAAAAAGATTTATTGTTTTTAAGACCTTAATGAAGAGCTGTAGCGAAACAAGCAAAGCGAACTTACCAGGGAATATTAGGATGGAATAAGTATTTCTTTTAGAGTATTTATAAATATAAGTATTTACTTTGTATTATTCGATGTAGCTTTTCATTCAGGTCTCAAAATGAACGAGACTTTTATTTTTAAACCAAAGATTGGACATGTAAGGTTTTGCTTGTTTGTTCCTCAAGTATTATTATGCTTCAATCAATAGGTCATCTAACACGGAAAACGTTGCAGGAATATTTACATGTAATAAAAACACAATTTATAAGCTCATCATTTATATTTGCTCGTATAACATTCACATATAATTGCACAATATATTTGCATTAATCCCATTTTGTTAATCAACAAACAGTTATTACACCTAATGTTACTTAAATATTAGACTAATGCTTTCAATCTACACAGTAGAAAACGGTTACTTAAAATTGAGAAAACGGTTCTTATGTGTTCACCGAGAAAGATTTTTCTTAGAAACGAGATATTAGCATTCTCATCTAATTAAAAATGAGAAAGTGTCGGTGTAGAAATAAGATCACTAATCTTATTTCCAAATCGATATGCTCTCATTTTCTATTAAATGAGAATGCTAATATCTCATTTAATAGAAAATTCTTTCTTGGTGCACAGATAAGAACTTTTATATCAATTTTAGGTAACCGATTTTTAACATTTTCTTCCTGAGCAGTCACTTGTAATGTATAAATGTATTAGTCTGTCCCAAGATACCCAAAGAAACAGCAGTTCTATTAAATAATAAAGTAGAAGAAAAGAAACGAAGAAACCTTAATAAAATGAATGTAAAAGATGGACGAGGCCAAGCTATAATAATTTTAACTAAACCTCAGCCTCCGGACAGGATCAAAGAGCACCTTATGTATTCAGTTGAAGCTCCCTCTCTCTATATGGGATAAGAAGACTCCCGAAGTTCTGGATACCAGTTTGTCCCCTTCGAGAGACGTGACATGGCTTAGAAACTGGTTCTCAATGAAGAAACTAAATTCGATTTTCGACCGTCTTCCCCTCCTGTTTTGGCACTTCCCCCCCTCACTGTTTCTGGTAAAGGCAAGCCGTCTGCATGATCAACAGGAAGGAAGGAAGCAGGGAAGCATGTGTGATGGTAGTGGTGGGGTTTCAATGATGAGGGCACTTACTGTAGCTTCGGAGGGAATTCCCTTACATCACATTAAAAACACCCCCTCTGTCTTTCTCAAAAGTAAAAATAGAGGAAAAGTAATTCACTAAAGAAAGAAAAAAGACAATCACGTTTGATATGTGATGGGTGCACATATTATTTATTTATTTATTTCAGTTGAAGATTCTAGTCCAAATTTATATTATAATTAAATGTTTTCCATAGAATATAGTGTTCTGACTTCCATTCACGGTGGAAGCTCCTGGATTTTCAGAGTTGATCCACTATCGTGAGGACAGTTAAAGAACTTCTTAAATAAAGAAGTAGAAAGCATCAGTCACAAAAGCCATGAAAATTGACAATGGGAGTCGTTGTGCTGAACACGCCGCACCTAATTTGAACTAAAGCCGTATGTGTAGACAAAGTCCCGATATGGGTTCCAGCGCTGTGATGTTTAGGTTAATTTAGGGTTTTTTGTGTTATATGGAGTGGAAACATAGACTCTGTGTAGAAGTGATTAAATAAATTTGGAAGCGTTTATAATGTGGATTTGGAGAACAATGGAGAAAGTCAGCTAGGCAAAAATGTTACATAATGAGCAAAATATTCGAGAGAGTAGACGAGAGAAGCGTAGTCCTGGAGACAGTAAGTAGAAAAGAAATTAGTTAGGACATTTTTCCCATGGAGAAATTTGAAAAGAGACAGAGGAAGTAGCTAGAGGGAACTCATACACAAGTACTTTATAAGAAATAACCATATACTACAAAATAAAATATATAAAGAAGCAAGATAAATAACAGAAAGAAACTAAACTGGTTTCGATGAATTGGGTATTATTAGCAGAACACCAGTGATAATGATATGAAACTCTTAGAATTTCGTAAAAATACGAGGACACTTTTGTAATGTTTATCAACATACTATGATTATACGCTTAGAATTTCCGAAAAAGTACAGTCACTCTCATCGAACGTCCGTAAACAACTAAACATACGACAATTCTTTTGAAATTTCGGTAAAAATACAATCACACTCTTAATTTTCTTGGGTGAATATCGTTTTCCGTGGAAATAACGAGTATGGCCTATAATTACGTAGCTAATGAGACTTTGTAGCCTTCTCCTCTAACAATATTTGTCTCAAATATATTCTTAATTCCGGTACATTTATTTAAGATTCATAGATATATGAATATAATATCATATACACAAATAGACAATACAACATACAAGTACATTGCGTAGCTCAATCCAAGTATGTACGCTTACTGTTAATTGCATCGCCCAGCATCGTGATGCAATTGGGAAGCTGCTATGAATAAAAGAAAGTGGCGATCACAGTTAGAGCTTAGGCTCTCTTCTCCGAACCCGTCTGGTCAGCGTGGGAGCAGTAGACCAATCTCCTCCCTCCGGGTAAAGGCTTTCCAGTAGTGGATCGAATATGGCTGTGATTTATTATTAT
>JAGDQP010025370.1:0-26983 GCA_022664845.1 Lepisma saccharinum | reverse complement strand
CCCAGAAGCTCTATCCTGTAATAAATTCAGTAATCTGCAAAATAAGTGGAATAGAAGACGGATCTTTCTCTTGACGACTTACTCAAGCTTGAATTCTGTTAAAATATAATATTTCGGATTAAGTCACAAGACTCTATTTTTGAGTTTTAAGTATCACTGGAAATAGAAAAAACATTCTCTACACGTATGTATAGGGAATAAGCCAAATTCAATATTGTACCAAGTTTATGAACTTTTGTTAAAGAAGTGATTTTTTAATATCCAGATTTTGCGTGATTTTTTTTTATTTCAATTACATTTTCCCAAAAAGAATATTTTTGGACTTAACAACCTTTGTAGAAGCACCCAAAATATTAAATTATTATTGCTTTCGATGCAAACTCTAAGATAGAACATATCGCTATATTTCAGCTTACGTTCTTTTTCTATTTTGGAACCATTTTCATTGGAAATCGCAATAAACTATTAGCAAATTCCACTCAAATTGTGTTAAATTTAAATGACTCTCAGCTTGAATATTTTATTAACGTTCTCAGATTGTAACCTAAAGTCTAAGCCAGGGACTTAATTCATTTCAAAATTTCGTTATCCAATGCTAAATGCCCTTTCATTCAGTAAAAGGACAGAAAAGCAAACAAAATTATAAAAACTCAGATAGATTTCGTAGCTTAAATGGACAGGAAATTATGAACAGCCCCCTTTTTTGTAAAAACATTGGAAAACTAAACGTGGTTTAATGTAGGCTATTAAGCGAAATATAGTAATTGGAGACTTTGCACCTGGTCGAAAATAAAAATTGCCATTTCTGCTGTGATTTGAACACATACAAGGCTTCCTCTAGACCAAATTTCAGATTATTTTATTATAAACTATTTTAGATAGAAATTCGGCATTTTTGATAAACGCAGCTCATGTGATTCAACGCTAATTTTGATATTTAGGCATGCTGTTGATAGTTCGAAATATCATCAAAGAAATCCCAGCCTTATATTCAACTCCTTCACAAAAAAGTGGGGGCATTTGTGAAGATGCCACATTCGCATTTGCATAATATTAGGAAGAAAATCCACTTACACTTAGCAAACCATTTTAGAATAAAAGTTTAGATTCCTGCTGTAAGTTGTGTATACAGAAAGCTTTCTTGACACTAAATTTAAGATCTTTTTCATGAGGCCCCATCTGAAACACTTAAGCCTAAAATTCGCCATGTTTGAACCCCGTTGAAGAAAAGGATGTGATTCAACGTAATCATGCTTTTATTTAGTTCACAATGGTTCGTAGTGTCCCCAAAAATTGCAAAGTTAGTTTAACTCATTATCGACATCATACAATGACGACTTTTGCACATCGACGTAAGCCGGGTGACAATACAATATTTCATTGTTACTTTTATATATATATATATATATATTTTAATATATTATTTTAAATATATGAACTTCTTTATCCTAAAATAACTATTATCCTTCAAAGATCCTTGCCTTGACTGGTTGCAGAACAATTTAGTTAAAAAACATTAGCTTGAGAAAATGTATCCGAACACCAAAATAACATAAAACAATAATTTAAAAATTAAAGACATACCGTTCTTAAACAATTCGTACTAAAAGTAAAAAAATAATTTGTTTATGCATGACTAAAAAGAAACGCATGAGGGGCGCCAATTATAAAATTTATAAAGTGACTGTATATGACAGCGTGTTCGTGCTCTTTGTTTTAGTCATGCAGAAACAAAATTATTTTTAACATTTTATTACGAATTGTTTAAGAAAAGTATGTCTTTAAAAAGATTTTAATTGTTTTTTTGCATACAGATACTCTTTTAGTAGGGCTAAACATTACTAGAACTTACAGTCTTATGTACAACTGCTTCACATAAAGAACTGTGTTTTTTGTGAAGATACCACATTCACATTTTCATACTATGACAGAGGTGAAAATTCACTTGTACTTACCAAAAGACTTAGAAATAAAATCTTGCAACTTTTGCTGTGAGTTTGGCACATATAAAGCTTCTTTGACATCAAATTTCAGATTATTTTCATGAGTAACAATCTGAGATATTTAAGCCCAAATTCCAGGAAGTTTCGCAAATGTTTACCCCCGTAGATAAAAATGAGTGTTATTTACGGCCATGCGTGCAGAAACTCGGTTGGTAGGCCTAAATATCACAAGAAATTGTAGCGTTGTACTCAACTCCTTCACCCCCAAAAATTAGGCAGATAAACAACGTTTTTTTTATTTAAGATCTCAAGCTGTTTTGTTTTACGAGATATTCAGGTTTCCGTACAAGTCTGCTGGAGCAAAGAAATGCCATCCCCCTCGTTGGAAATGTGGTCGCCCCGGGAGAAATAATTGCATAATTTTATTTCAAAAGTGTTTTTTTTTTCAGATATATAGGAATCCACATACGATTTTTTTTTCTAAAATGATGAAGCAACCAATTTCTCTCAAAATGGATGATTTGTCATGGAATGACCCAGCTACACGAGAGACTCAATCCGATTAAGGGAAGCCTTCGCAGCCGGCAACAGCAAGGTTCATATTGGAACAGAACATTGTATGGGATATCCAAATTCCTAATGCCTCATTTTAAAAAATCCATGAAATAGAGCCCTGTGTCGACAGTTAGATCCAATACCGAAGAGAATATTTCAATTAGACAGACCAGACGAGACCTTCATAATTTTCTATACTAAACTTTGATTTTCGTTATCCCAATGTTTGGATCTGCACGCAAAATTCTATTTATGGAGGACACCAGAGTCTTGAAAGCCAACACCACTCCACGACGTCACTACAAGAGAGCCGAAGTTTCAGGTCCCGTTGGATTCTGGACTGGGGAGAAAAATAATCTGTGGATCAGATTATGTTTGTTGTCTTTGGAAAAAAAAATGAAGTGTTTACATTACTGCTAATTTGGTAGAAAGTTCCCTCTGAGCTTTAATAGTGCAAAATTATCATTGATAGACCTTTCGTTGTCAGTTTCAATCCTTTGTGTTTCATTTTGAATTCATAAGAGAACATGTAACCCTATTTGGTAAACCTCTGATCTGTTCGCACCTTAGGTGTCAATCATTCCATCTCGGAGGTACTACGGATTCATTCAATCTAATATGGTCTAGTTTACCATTCTCCCTTAGAGACACATTTTAATGTGAAAACTTACTCATCTCCTGTAGTTTCCTAAGGTTCTTGATGAACAAGAATAGTTTCTTCCCTGTTTCACAAATTCTTTAAATGCATTTTATAGATAGAGTAAGATTTAATGACTTCATCCTTAGCTGCTAAAGTGATAAACACTGTGTTTGAAGCTTTACGACACACTAAACTAATCAAACAAATATGCATAATTGAATTACGACATGAGGACAACACAAGCTTCCAGGAAACATCCAAACACAAACTAACGACTTTTATGAAAATTGAGATACTCTATGTGATTTGAATGTCAACCGTATTTAAAAAAATATGATGTTACAAAAGTAGCACACCTTTAATTTCAAATTTTCAAGAGTTAGTTTTGGAGCTCCTCTGCTTTAGCAGGTACACTCTATTGTGATTTCTTATACACATAACTTTCACATGAACATATTCCTGACGTAAACAATGAATTGATTACGTCACCTACGTTGATCACACCTTGATACAATTTGTATGTTACTGCTAAAGCAACATATTGGCAAAAGATTGAACGGAATTCGGCAAGCAGTATCTTGTAAGTGTCTGTACGTCATTTTCGGTATCAGCCATTTCCCCATTACACTTTCTGAATTTGTGAGAAATGTCGCATGGATGATGTACAGCGAATTGATGACTAGTAACTTAGCGGTATCTCGAAGACGGTTCTGTGCTGGTAAGAGAGTGTGTTGATGAACCCGTAAATCCAAGTGAAACCTGCCGGTTGACTGACAATAGAAGTGATGACGTTTCTCAACACACTGGAAGATACAACCCAGATAGTGCATTAAGTAAATCTAAAATTACTTTCAATGAGTTTGCTCAAACAGCGGAACTTCAGCAGTTTTTGTCTGCACATGGTGTATCTCATAGCTTTGCAAATCGCAGTAGTATTACATGTGTGGAAAGACCCTAAGTACTACTTTGTGAAGCGAAATATGTTAGCATGATCAAACGAAGACCAGTTCCAACAACATTACCACCTCAGATGATTCTGTATTTGGACGAAAATCAATAAACAAATGGATATATAATACAGTGAGATGTAACGTGTGGATATGTCTTGACCGATATGTGCAGATATCATTTCAACACCTAGGAAATAGCAACATCGTGTTTGGTGGGTTCTGGTCTTTCCGTCGTTCATGTACTTACAGCGCGGTGATGTGTTTCAAAATAGCAAAACAATGTGTTATAAGACAACGACACGACGCAGTAATTAAGTTTAAGAAGACACACTAGAACTGTACCTATTACAATGGACTCCAGACAGTTGAAACAGAACACAAAGAAGGGGACTAATGTCTCAAAATAAGATCCCAGAATCTGATCAAAATCAGTCATAATGGTCGGGCAAATGACTGATCACATAGCTAAGGTCGTAGGGGGAGTTCCGAATTATTTCAAGATTAGACGTTACCCTACAATATGTATGCATCTGATTACGCCTCACTTTTTGTTTTAGCTATTTCATACTCTTTATATCATACGTATTGAATACAACCTTTCTCACAATCTGTTTAGGTTTGCGCTCAAGAAATATTAAGTGACGTCTACAGGAGAAGTAGAAAGCGTATTCTTCCTTCAAAACCTTGGATGCTTCTTACACAAACTTTATGGTATTATTGCTCAACCTTTTTGTACAAATTTTGTTCATAGTATGTCCTGATGAACCTCGGGTCACTACTATTCGCACGGAAATCTTGTAAAACAAGAATAATATACAAGACTGGTATTCGCCGCGATATCCTATTGTTTAATATACTGAATTACTAGTATAAAATGTGTGTCACTTTCCTCGTTATTTATTTAAAACTTTGATCTATGATACTTTTGTTGTTGTATAGTTTATATCAATATTCTTAAAGAATATTATACGTATTTATAGATGAGATTCAATGTTCATTTCACGGTCTTTTAAAAATTATCTTTCAAATATTAAAAATGAAATAAAACTATTGGAAACATTGTTCCCCACAGAGAGAGAGAAAAAAATCAAATAAAAGAGAAGGAATTTCTGCATGTGTACGCGCCAGCTTAAGAGAGAGAGAGAGAGAGAGAGAGGAATTCTGAAAGTGGGGAAGAAGCGGGAAGAGAAAAGAAATATAAAAGTCTCAGGTTGACAATTGTTTTCTTTTGAAGAATGCAAACATTCTAGGAGCGTTTGGCAGAAACGTCAACACAGGAATGTCGGCATAGTTTGAAAATCACTTTAGAAACAATCTCTTTCAAAGAAATCACTAGAAAAAAAACATCCAGTTTCAACAAAGAAGGTGGTAATAATAGAACTGTCAAATATTTGTTTTAAAGTATCCTCTCATTTCCAATTTCATATGTCCAATTTGTCGGGGTATTTTAGTGCTAATTTCATTACATCAATTTCCATTTGAATTGTTGATATTATTTTCTTTTTCTGGAGACGAAGTTTTATAAAAATAAAGGTTTGTTTTATAAATAAGATTCTTCAGAATCGCAATGCCTTCTGAGAAGTACATTACTGTCACTGGTTAATAAGTTTAACAAAGAAGCTGAGGTGTTTCCAGTAGCTATTTCAAAATACGATATTAATACTAATTTTGTTAGGAAAGCTTTTGAGAGATTATAATTACTTAACACTTCTGGATATCATTCCGAAACTAATTTGTTAAAGATAAATTGAATTGTATAGGCGGTAACAGCACTATGGATTACGCCCGTCCCGAAAAACTGAGCTGTTGTTATTTTAAAAAAATGATGAATGTTCCGTCTGCCTCGAGTACTCTGAGACAGAGTTTCAACTTTCGATGTAAGCACAATTCATCAATTTTACTTGCTTTGTTGTTGATTTCAATACAGCTGTTTCTTCACATAAACAGAAATAAAATAACACATAATAGGTTGCATTATACTTGCGGAATTATTATTATTATTATTAATTCTGCAAGCGTAATGCAACCTTTTATTTATTCTTGTTTTCATACTGTTTCTGATGTTTATGTTAACATACAACTAACAGGATGTAAATTAGCAAATTTTAAATAAATAAAGCGAAAAGAAGAATACGAATAAATGAACAAGGAAAGTACAGAACGTTAACATTCACTTTACATTTCAAAACCATACTGTAACACACAATCTTTCCCATGCACTAGAAAAAAGTAATACATATATGTTTTAACATGAACAGGGCTCCAGCCGGGATACTTTCGCACGGCAAGCAAATACTCCCTCATTTCTACACGAGCGCTCTGCGTCAAGGACTGTAATTCCAGTACAAATCGTTTCCAATATATTTTTGTCAGCGATTTTAGAAGCCGCTATGAGGGAATTATTTGGCCTCAGCAGCTAAAATTAGCACGTTGCACATAACGTTTGAATGCCTTTAGAAAGAACCGGGTCTTCCCTTAAGTAGAAGTATCAGTTTCAGGCACCTTCCTGGTAAGATGATATGTTTACTGTTCAGCTCTCCTTATAGAATACGGTCCTTCCCTTTAAAAACACTATTATTTATTTTTATGCAGTCGTAAAAAAATGTCCACTAACTATCTTATCAACTCCGTATGAGGCATCTTCAAGCACTTCTTTCAAGAAGTTACAATAGTCTAATGTTAAGAAAACAACGGTACAAATATTTAGTAATTTTTTTTAGAGTGTAGGCACCTTAGGAGGTAAAGGTTCGACGACATCATCTCACTTCGTGCCACCCATAATAGAGAATATTTGAACGCTACCTCCATTTCTCCAATGCAACTTTCACGTAATCATCGCACAGGATACCTTTACCTTTTTCTTTACATCTATATATTAAGACTAATGTCTATTATGGTCAACAACTATAATAGGGAAGTGATCAGGATACCCCCCACGTTTTCTGGTTAAAATAGCTCCAGATTACACAATTGTCCAGAAGCGATCTGATAGCTAACACATTGACGTGTTCGCGAAAAGAAAGTAGTGTACGCATGACTAAAGGAGTCTTCAAGTACATACAGAGAACTAATATTACTTGATCCATTATTTGGCGAAATATACATTACGCCAGATAGTATTTCCAAAAGCGTATCAGATGGACATTCAGCAGTTACCTTCTATAACATAATGCAATACACGTCTCACCAAAGGAGTTCGCTTGAGATCCAACTATGAACATTTCACGACAATGCACGTCCCAGACATTTCTATGATTTGGGAACAGTCGCACTGTGTAATCATCCACTAGTATGACGTAACAAGAGGAAATTTAGTTTTTGGTCGAAATAGCCCCGTGCTTGTACCGTAATAGCCTCAAAGCCATCCTTAAAGGTTGCTATTGAATAAGACTTTGCAATTGGAAAAAGTGCAGCACAACAACTTTGCAGGTAGCTTAATACTTTCAAACATCATAAAAAATTTGAATATCATAAATAAGAATATCGATTCATATCAAACTTCCAAAACACATGCAAGATCTTTGTCAGTCATTCGGTATTCTTCATTTACTAATACATCTAGCAAACTATGTGAAAAATACATTGCACGAAGATAAACTGTCAATCATTCACTACTTTCTGATAGCATGCAACAGGACAGGATTCATCACGAAAAACAAATACGACGTTAATATACGTATATATATATATACGTATTTCACCTGTTCTCTTTATATGTTTTTAAAAAATCAATATTTCAGTTAAGATTGTCTTGATACATACATTACCAAATTTATCTACAAGTCTTGTAGCACCTACCACTGTTAAGAATGATTTAAACTTGCTGGAAGTCCGATTAACCTAGAAATTCTCGTGTCGAGAGTCTTAATAAAACTTTCAGGTATATAGTATAAACAAACCTTCAATGGGATAATATTGATACCTACGTTTAAATTTCAATGACGGAACCAAGTCCTATAGAATGGTGCAATACAAAAATAAGTATTCTTTTCAGCTGTTAGGCACCTAGATCGAGGTTGGAATATTGCGTTCAAAGTGTGTGTGTGTGTGTATCGTTCAATCAACATAAGTAGTTTGTTATAAGTTTTATCAGTCAATTCTGCTTTGCTTTCATCTTGGAATGAAACAGTGGTGTGTTGTGGCGTCTTGCTGTACATTGCAGTACTATTTGGAAACTAATTATGTTGACTGAAGGATACAAATATACAGAATCATTCACAATACTATCGACGGAATATTGTAACCTTGATTCTTGAAGTTTGCAGTTGAAAATTAGTATCTGTTTTTTTCTTTACAAACAAACTTTTTGTAGGACGTACGTTCTCTTAGCGGTTTCAAAGTAGGTTTATGATATGATCTCATTGGCGGTTTCCGTGCTAGGAATTGAAATCTTGACACAAGTTTCTTACTTAGAAACCTTTCTACATATGTTCTTTATATTCTTCATGCAAATTTATTGACCATTGAGATGTTACCTTGTGAACACTATTCTTGAATATTTTAATACTTAAGAAACAAAGTTTTTCAATAACATTTATAGGGACAATGTTTGAAAAGATTAATAAAAAATTCCTTCATTTGAGACACTCAAGCACTTTATGTGGCCTGTTCTGAATTTATGATTTGTGTTTGTGTTTGAGAGAGAGAGAGAGAGAATGTGTATGTTTCTATGTATGCTTGTTGGATATGTCTAGTTACGTGACTTTCATTGGAAATAATTACTCACATATACTAACAGAGATCATGATAATGAACTCATATGTTATATTGTGAATGATTCGATATATTGCAGCTCACGTACTCAAGCTTGAATTAGGAAGATGTTTTGTGTATTCATTTTTATCTTACGTGATGACCAAGAGGTTGGTGAACTTTCTACAAGCCGTCTGTTTAGAAACTTTAATTAATTTGATTTAGTTTAAAGAAAAGTACAAAACAGAAATTGATTTCTAGACCTTGTTTTATATGTAGAGTGGTTGTTCGAGTAAGAACATTTTTTTCCTGTGCTAAAATGAGGGATGAAATACGCCACAGATGGAAAGAAAGGGATCAATTTTCTGTCCATAGCTCTAATGTGTCACAACCTGACTGTCTCGAAAGTGATATGGTAATTCTGCGAACCTGTTCAGCCAAATTTCACTACAGGGACAAACGCCGATCAACCATATCAAATGAAGTGGAAGGTAAATTATATAAAATTGCGAGATCAGAGGCAGGTCAGTCCTTCAGAGTAACTGAAGTGGAAGAAATGCATTCACATCGAAGTAAGAGTTGTCAAAGCCGGTTCCTCAAAATACGGGACCGTCTTTCAGTAGCTGAACTAAGGGCTTTTGCCCCTTACTTCGAAGCTCACAATACTGCGTCCACAGGCTATGTTTCTGTTTAATCCGCCTAATTTAATTTGGTAGTTCTAAATATGTTTAAAGCCAAACTGGTTTACAGTGTAATAGATTAAGTAGGCGCTCCAAAATTAGGAGTGAATTCCTGACCAAAAAAAAAAAGTTTATTTAAACATGAGTGGAATTACACTTGAGTTTTGAGGTAGAGTGTTTTCTACTTGGAACCAAAAACAGATATTTACATTTATTTTGCGATAAATTAGAAACTAGATTAAACTTAAATTCGGTAAATAGGAGGTCATTTGTAGTAATACGGTGTATTTGAGGGTTAAAACTTGATTTTGTCGGGCTGTTAGTTTTGCCAGCTTGATGGTCACTTTATAAGATATTAGGTATTGCAAGCCGTGAATATTATGCAAGTTTAACCTGGTTTTGTAGCGCGCGGTATTCTGTTCCGCAATAAAATATTTTCATTAATATTTTCTTCGACTTAAAGAAGAGGCATTGGAGCTCTTTTCTAGCTGCATCTTCCATTGTGACGCTAGAAATACAACTGTAATTTTTACCCGAACGTTGAGGAAGGATTAGTAATTTTATTTGAGTGGTTCTTCGCTTTGCGGAGAAAAATTCCGCTAGCGACTAAATACAGTTGCAGTTTCTATCATTGCAATACTAGCCTTTCAGCTTCATTCTTTTTGCATTGTGTGATAAT
This sequence comes from Lepisma saccharinum, assembly GCA_022664845.1. NCBI lineage: Eukaryota > Metazoa > Arthropoda > Insecta > Zygentoma > Lepismatidae > Lepisma > Lepisma saccharinum. The sequence continues at coordinate 16,844 of JAGDQP010025370.1, read as the reverse complement.
AACTAACAATGTTCGGTAACATTCAGACCCAAAATATTGTATAATTCAAATAATTTTATTTTAATTCTTATTCTAGATTTGTTACCAATTATTGTACGGACCAAAATTCCGCGCGCGACTAAATAGATAACTTTTCGCATGCAACTAATACCAGGTTAAGCGTTGCAAATGTCTATTTTGCACGTCTAGTAAAGTTATACCTGACAATAGAGTAACTTCTCGGAGAGATGAGTTAATTCGTGCTGACCACTTATCTAATACTAGTCGTGGAATTATTTAGAATCAACTTCGCGTTGTATTTGCAAGCAAGTTTCTATGAATTTAATTTTGTAAACAAATTTTACATTGGAATATCCGACTGGCTTGATCACTACGGGTTTTAAATATTTATTAAAGTGCTAGCAAATAAGTAAAAAGTCAAGCCAATCTCATTGCCTCTGCATATTACCAAATTTCCTGGAAATTTAAAGTTAGATTTAGTTAGTAATTCCATTGCGCTTAGTTGGTGTGTGATGCTCGTCATAATATCACACACTTCTTCAAATAATGGAACTTCCTATTGGCATGGGAGGAAAGCCATGCCCGGGCATGAATCCCAAGCAGTATGCGGGCAAGCATGAACGGGCATGCAAAACCGCTCGGAAGAGATTATTCAGGATTCCAGCCCGCTATGATCGATCCCAGGACCTCCTCAATGAGAAGCTAATGTTCTAGTAACTTAGCCACGATACTTCACTACTATAGGGATTTCACTGCCTGGATCCAAGAAGGATTTCTTTGCCATGTTTACTTCTAAAGTGTGCAATTGTATTGAAAATTGCAAGTGTAGAGTCATCTCATTAACTGTAATTGGAGAGAAGCTCCATTTCAGAATTTCCATGTGATATCCATTCAGTTGCCTATCAGGCCATGTCCATTCATGTTGGAAAGAAGGTTTATCGATTTAAATGGATCTGAAAGTGGTAATCTTTCAGCTGGCAAACGGGTTTAGACCTCGTTCAACCTACTGAAGGTTCAATCTGACCATCTGTCTTGGCGAATCATGAATGTGATGGATTGAACCACAGATATGAGCTCAGAAAGTTTGTTCCTGTAAAATTTGTTGAAATGGACTTGGTCCGATGGGCAACTGAGTGGCTCATATAAAATTATTTAAAATTATATTTCTGACCATTTCTATAGATTAATTTTTGTTACGTATGCAGCGTATCCCGAAAATAATGGTGCAAATTTCGGGAGATGATCATTTACATCAAGACAAGGTTCCTTTGAAGAAATTCCGAAATTTGATTAGTTTCAGAGATACAAGTCAAGACGGCATCGTCACAAATGAAGTCATAGCTCTACTCATGATTACGTAAGCGGTGTCGGCTTAGCAAATCACACTGGAAAGTCGTACCTAATACATCTATTTAAGCAATGCTTTTGATTGATGTAATGCCGCATTGACACATTTAATTTTCTTTACGTCCGCGAAGCTATATCTCCCTCTCATTCTGTCCGTCCGTGTCTCGAAATTAAAATTCAGGAAATACAAACTGTAGAGAGATATACTTGAGGTGTAATTGGAAAGGCCTTGGCTAAACTAGCTCAGACCCCCCCCCCCCCAAACCTCTCCGCCCAGAAATAGACTTGAACGGTGTGGTAATTCAATGTTGCCAGAGGGCTTCGCCCCACCGTATATTTACATGAAAATTTGCTGATAGTCGATAATAAGCGTTTATCTAACTGAAAAGACAGAATTGAGTGCATATGCAGAAGATAATTTATTAAGGAGTGGTGGGGCTTGCCAGTGTGGTAATTCAAGGGGGAAGGGGGAAAATTCCCAGGCACCTCTGTTAACTTGTTAATAGCTTGATGAACGATAGCAAATCACTCCGAAAATAAGAAAAAAATATTAATAATCATAATATTCAAATTACTGAAATAGAGTCTGAATTCAGAACGAAGTACAAAATTTGTATAGCATTGAATTATCAGTATCGTCGGGCAGCAGCTTGTCTACAAATTTGAACAGCCAAGATCATCAGATGTCTTACTTTCCGGCGTACTAGATTTTGTTGTTCATTACGTTGGAAATGCAGAATGATAAATAGCTATTAGACAATTTGAAGTCATAAAGAGCAATTGTCATGTGATATGAAGCCATTAGACTTTCAACAACTCAGGTAAATTTAAAAGGGCAAGTAATTTAAAAGGCAAGTACTTCCATCAATGGAGGTGTTACATTACATGTCGAAGTTTGTACAAAGAAAATATTTTAACAAACAATAGATTATTTATGTGGAAGATTTCATGTTGAAGAACGAGATTTGTGTAACTTTTCTTTCTGTGTAAGTTATCACGGCCAACTGATGCTATGAAAAGAAATGGTGAGCAGCGTGTGTTTTTTATCGATTATTACAACACTGAGAATTGAGATTTATACTTCCTGAATTACAAAACCAACAAGCAAATTGTTGGTAACGACCTGCAGAAATTCATCAGTTAGAAGTATTGTGAATTTCCACTCCACGAAGCGAACGGGGATTCACTCTTATGCTTTTACGGACGACTAGTGTTAAAATAAAATGTACTGTGTTGAGTACTGAGTATTAAAACATTGTATAACGTGCTATTCATTAACGTCAATGGTCTTCCGTTAGATAACACAACGCAAAATATTTTCGGTCTTGAAACCTTTTTTCACAAAATCGAATGAAATTTTGCTCTTAATTTCAGAAATGTTATCAGATTTGTACAGTCACGTAATGCTTCGACCCAAAATTTATTTACAACTTAATTTCGTTACAAGGTTCATTACTTTTAAGAATTTAATATTTCTACGATAAATTAAATCACAATAGTTATTTAGCAAAGTAGTTGATTTTAAACTACTTTTTGATGCTGATTCCAAATATAATTTTATATTATTCTTATGGCGTGAGCTTATTGAATAGTGGAAGTTGTAGTGTTTTGAAAGTGCATAGAAATAACATTATTTGAATGAATAAAATCAGTCGAATATTCTAGTCCAAAGATCTTTACACGTGTGTCAAAGAATTGTCTAATAAGCAGGATATAGTCTCCAAACATACACTTTGTAATATTAAAATCTAATGAGTGGTATAATGTATTTCATATTCAAAGTTAAGTTTTTAATATCACAACTGTAAATTCACTTGTTTCATCTTTACACTTTTTTTGAACGTGGAGAACAATAACTACATTTTAGCTGGTTGTTTGGTATGTTCTTTGTATTTTGATGAAGTATTTCTTGTTCTTTGTTGATGTCACCCAGATCTTGTTAAAAGAACTCAATGGCTCTGGAGAGACTGGCGCTTAGGCCTACATTGCAACTGCAACTTTTCTTCATATGTTTTCCACCTTTTTTTGTGGTGAGCACTTTTTGTGTTTGCTAGAAAGGTGTGAACAACACATCTTAGTTACATACATTCCTATTTATCAATGGAATTTCAATACCTTAATTTTTCATAACTTTGTGGATTTGAGGACCTGCGAAAATGTTACTTACTGACGAAGTAACACCAAAAAGCTCAACAAGCCAAGGAGAAAGGAATTCAACTTCAAATGTTTTTAAGTGAACTTAGTAATCAAGACTCATTTTAAAATATATTTAAAACTGACAGACAAATGAGATCCATAATGGTATTTTGGAAAGCAGCCTAGATAATACTTTAGAATGAATTAATCTATAATAGTTTGAAGATATTTGCTATTGAAGAGAAATATGAAGGCCTGGGCTATGTCGTTACGAACTTTCAAATATCTTGGCTAAAAGAACAAGCTTCCAACTCGGATTCAAATCATATCAAAGATGTTAATACATATTATTAGCTTTTCAAAATTGCAATATTGTTCTGGATTTATTCGGTATTTAAAAAAAAATTGAAAACAGAAAGTGTGAATGGGGAGCCACAAATCACTACTTAAGAATAACATATATATTATGATTTGTTTATTCGTACTTTCTATATAATTTCGTTGTATATTTTCTACAAGTTATATTCGTAACTAACAATGTTCAGAAAAAAGAATGAGTTCAAAAAAGTTACGTGATGGTACAATAACGCTTGCCATTCATTTTTTTTTAAAATTTTGATGTTGTTATGAAGTTTGTTTTGTGGGCACATATTGCTGTATTTGGGATTTCATAAATTAAAATGAATATTGCAACAAACTTGAAAATGTAGGTACAAAATCCTATTTAATATTTGATTAAATGCATGCAGTGAAAGACATAAAAACTTAGTCAAATAGAATAGCAGAGGGTATAGGATCATTATGGAACAGTGAGATTACAAAAATTTTCAATTAATAAATAAACACAATTTTCTCCATGACCCCAAAGTTCTTCAATTTCCACACTGGAACTTGCCCACGTGTACTTACATCTTAATTCCCTAATAGTTGAAATTAAATGCGGAGAAGGGCGAAATACAATAAGAAACAATGGTGTGTATAAGCAGAGCCGAAACAATATTGATTTGTGTAGTAGTTCAGTATTACAAGCACATTTTTAAAAATAACAAAAAACAATTAATTATTCAAAATGCTTGCATTCAGCTACTCCTAGCTGAATCAATCTTGGCATAAGCATCATTCGACACAAGTACTGTGGACTTTCCTGAACTTAAGCATTGCAACTGTCAGTGTTGCCAGCCTACTTTATAAAAAATAATGCTAAAATGTTATCAAGGGACCGAAGCCCTTACGATTGTTAGTAGAATAGCAGTTCTAACTTGTTTTCATAAAGAAGATGAAAATACATATAAACCGTAAATAAATGATTTTCTGGAGGCTATAATCCTATCCTCGTTTATTTCCCATATGCAATAATATAATTTCCTTGGTGGAGAAATCGACATAACAAGATTTTCTAAATATGCTCTCAAGTAATATTTTATTTTTTTCTTATCGAAGTATCTTCTTGGTGTCTCATGTAATTGTTGAAGAGGAAACAAAATGGCAGACATAATGTGATATATCAACCTGGTACGGTTCAAAAGTGAAAGCCAGCTAGAATTTCTTGATTCGTTTCTAACTTTGAGTTATATAAAGGGTGTTGAGTTTATAATGTCCAGTACTGAGAACGAAGTAACACTTAATTATATGGACTTCCTGGTGAGCAGGGAGCTCAGTCACTTCATTGCGGTGCGCTCTACTTATGACGTCACCAGTAAGTCTGGAATATAATTATTACATCCGCAGGATCGGTACACCTTGCAGTATGTTGTTACAACCTACCAGCCATTTGTTGTATCGCCGTTATTTACAGAATATTACTCGTATATTTGATTCTAGCCATAGCTATCTGTATTTAGCCATGTGAAATGCCGGTTGTGGTGAAAGATCGGATATCTAAAAAAATTCATCGCGATTATTGTATGCATGCTACTATAAGTTATCATTTTAGTTATTTCTGTATAATTTCTGATATGGAAAATATCAAAGTTTCTGTGTGTAATTTAAAAATATTACACGGTGACCATTTTTCTTTGTAAATGTTTGTGAAAATGGACTATAATAAAACACTAGAACCGGACTATTTTTTTGTCTGAATGTTTATTCAAGAGTATACAACTTTAGCGACATCTATGTTTGCTTAAAAGTAAGCCCATAGATATGAACTAGAAGTTTGACAGAGACATTGAACTTTCCGTATTGATAATGTAGATGCTACAAGAACAATGCAAATGATTTCATGCTGTAGACAGTGTAAGGCATATCATTTTCTCCTGAAAATGATAGCCACCAAGAACCCTCTAGTTTGACTGCACCAGCACAGACTGCTTTCAAAGATTAGAGCTAGAGGCGTTATTTAGAGGGGCAAGGAGGAAATTGCCCCCCACCCCACCCCTGCGTTTGAGACTATAAATGCACTAAAACTTAAAATAAAAACTTATTTTAAAAGACGTTAAATGGAGATTAAAACACACTGAAAAGTAAAGAAAAATCATTTTTTTTCAATTTTAATTTTTTGTAGGTGTTCGGAATAGTTTTTTTTTTTCAAAAATCAAACCCGAATAATAATAATTTTGGAAAACACACACAAATAAGCAGTGCCATAATAGTGTCTACTTTGTAAAACAAACATGATACAATATTGAAAAGGTTGAAATCACATGAAAACGTAGTAACATAAATATTTACAATTTTCGTCGCTTAGAAGGACATGCAGCGATCTCTTCAACTTCCACGCTTACTATAACATCCTCAAACTATTCAATTTCTGAAATCTCATTTCGTACCTTCTCATCTAAATGCTCAGTCACTGATAAATATTCGGTGTCACTATCCATAACGATTTCAAGCACATTTTTGTGCACGACTGTCCGACGTAAAAGTAGCGTGATGATGAGCAGTTACGTCCTGCTTTTCTGCACCCACACGCGTAGCTGCATCCTATTTTTTTTTTTTTTTTTTTTTTTGTCAGATACATGAAATAAATTTAAGAAAAGATTCAGAGGCTTCTTCCTTTTCTGTTTTCTGAGGAGATAGTACAAGTGGGATGCGACAGATATACCCTTTCCGGCCACGGGAAAACTTAATTCTGCACAAAGATTAAAATAGTGCTACATCTTAAATAAAGATGTCACAACATTCTTGCAACATGATTCCTCTGAGCAGGTTGCTCAAGAGGGGGAGCCTTTACTGCTTGCACTGTAGGGGGATAATCCCACTATCCAGACTTTTAACTACATCTGCTACCAAATATTTGTAACAGCAGCAACAAAAACTAAATTTAGTCATGTCAAATTGCCTCCAACTCATGCTACTGCACGTTACAACGATCTGAGGACATACCACTAAGTGTAAAATTGTTTTGGAGTTGCAAACAAATCCCCTGCAGCTCACTCGGACTCTACCTGAAACAAAAAAGAACTTAACCCCTGAATCGCTTCTTAAATTTGTTTCACGTAGCTGCAAAAAAGGTTACAGGAGTGCGTGTGTGTGCTGAGAAGTAGGGTTCAATTGCGCATCGATATACAACTTTTGCGTTCGGACAGTGGTGCACAAATGTGCCTGAAATTGTTATCGATAGTGACACTGAAGATGGGAACTTTTCATCAGTGAATAAGAGGCACCAAAGGATAAGGAAGCATAACATGCGATTTAAGAAATTGAACAGTTTGGAGCTGTTATAACAGCGTGGAAGTTGATGAAATCACTTCCGGTCCTTCTAAGCGACGAAAACTGTGTATATGTCTGTTACTACGTTTTCATGGAATTTCAAGTTTCTCATTATCATAACATGTTTGTTTTGTAAAGTAAACAACGCGTGTTTTTACGGGTGATTTATTTTAACAAATTCTCGAAAACTACCTAAACTGTATCTTGAAACAAATTAGACTGAGAAAAACGGTTCTGGGTTCACATTGTGGCAAATTTACCCTTCTCTAATTTTGGAAACGACCACTTTTATCGGAAAACCAACGTTTAAGTCTTATCATTAAATTTTTGAAGATTTTCAATATGGCGGCAAGCCAAAGTCGAAAATTTTGATTTTTCTTAAGGTCATTTACATACAAAACATATTCAATAATTATAATTACCTGACCTTTTGCAATGTACAATGTATAGATTGACTGTACTATTAATTAATTCCTATGTCATTTACTAACTTCTATTCATTATGATTATCCGCGTAAACTTTTCTAAACAAACATGATGATTTACACATAGAGACAGTGAAAATCCTTAACACCTAGCTGCAGATTAACTGAAACAGTGACATATCTAGAAATTAGGTTCACATAGGGTCCAGAATTGTTTTTTGGATTCAATGGTAGAGCTGTGTGTATAAATTCATAAGAAATGTAGACAATTAATCTAAAAGTGACATGAATTTTGCACATAAATATGAATTTCGAGAGGCGAGGATTCCCTGTACACAATTTTCAGCGTAAAATTAATTAAACATAAACCCATCTATGTTTGTAACGAACAATTAACCAAAATTTAGTAAATGCTAAACTCTTTATGTGACGTTCAGTTCACGATATTTTAAACTGAGGAAACACTTAAATTACATCCATATTTTAAAAAAATAAGGTGAATAAAACGGCTCGTGATAGAATGTATTATAGTATACTTATTTCGAAATTGGAATGACAGAAATCCACTAAGCTTTTTAAGTTTTTATTGTTCAATATATTGTAACCAGGTTCATAATGTAATTAAATGTTTTAATTAGTTATAAATAATATAATATAATTATATTTAACAAGTAATTAAAAACGAAATGAGTCAATAAAAGAAGAGAGTACATATCAGTTAATTTATTAGACTGCATTTGCATTTACATGTTTGGTTTAGTTGTTTTTTTTGTTTTGTTTTTTTCTCTCAGTGTTTTGGCAAGAGTTCAAAGTACGTATACATAACGAAGTTTACAGCTGTTGAGTTGGCAATATTTCAGTGTTTCGGGAAGTAGAAAAAGTAGTGGCAGAATACAAATGATGAATCAATTCATTTAAAATTGACGTATCTGTATGGTGTTGTGGAATACAGACAATACGTATATGATAAAACAAATGACAAGATAGAAACACACACAAACACACATAAAGAAAATAAACATGTTTATATTCAGGCCGCTTAATATTTTTTTCAATTTCAATACTTTAGGAACATTCACTCAATAATAACAAAATGTAGCTAAATTTATGCTATTTTCATATTTACACGCTTTATATTAACTTCCTCTGTAAGTTTATCTGATACAAATTTTGTAATTGATTTTTAACTCACTTTCCATCACCCGATTTCCTTGAAATTTTGTAAACTTGCTTGCTTCCAATGACAATACAATATTCAATCATTAGATATACGACAGAATAATCCAGTTAACTGTAATTAATTAATTAATTAAATAATTGAAAATTATCCTTAAATGCCCGCAATGCCGTATCTATTGTGTGACGTTTGGGTTGCCTATCTTGCAGGGAGTTTAATAGTCATCTATTATACGGAAAAATAATTAAAAAAGGATTTTTAAAAAAACACGATTTATTTAGATGCACTAAAAAGTAAAAATGATAAACTAAATGAATCTTATGAATTGGAAAATAAAAGCGTGGGTGCTCTTGCTTACCTTATCATAAAATCATAATATCTAAGAGCACTCACGCTTTTATTTTCCGATTCATAAGATTAATTCAATTTATTATTTTTTACTTTTTAGTGCATTTTAATAAAGGTATTTGCTTAAAATCCTTTTTAATTATTTTTTTAACCTTAAAAACACATTAAAGTTGCACATGTACGGAAAGGAAAACAAAAGTAGGGTACACCTTCTATTGTAAGTCCAACTCTTAGCTTGGATAATGAGACTGGATAATAGTTAGGTGAATGATATAATTAAAAAGAACCAAATGGGAATTTATATAAATCGATTTTCGCTTTGATAACAAAAGGTTATATAATGCTATCCACATCTTAAGGAATGTGGGTGACGCCTCCATTAATAAACCTTATACTTCTTGTATTATCTTGGCAAGAGATTATATATACTAAGGGAATGTTTAGTATTGCATTTCTATATATTGTTCATATTATGTGTCGAAAATATGACATTTCGAATTACGGACCAACTTTAACCGCTTTATGGACATTATTGCAAATCTGCATATGTGACGAAACGTACCATACAGAATTACCAGTGGGCACACTTTAATATACTAGGCGTCTCGACAGTTTACCAAAGCAAAAAGCATATTAGAAATATGATTAACATATCAACACACACAATGCTGTCTTGAAATTAAAGATCTCACTTTTCACTTTGTCAACATAATGCTCACGACTTGAACTACGAGCCAAAATATTTGGTCAGCACAATAAGATATGGGCCTATGATCTTTCTCCACATGAACACATGCACTACCCTGATCAAAACTAATCAAATGTACTTCCTTGCAGCGGATAATGTTCAACCAAATGTAGCTCTATCACACAACCCTTGTTAGGCTGACAAAGGCAAATCTTCTATACTTCAAAGCACACTGAAAGAAAGACAAGTAAGAAACACCCGAAAACAAAATACAAAAGTAGCAATTGTACAGAAAGAAATACATTGTAGGAAAAATAAAAATACATGGAAATCGGTAATGGACGAGAAAATAAAAACTAACACTTCATAATCACTCATAAACATCATACACAGTTAAAAATATTCCGAAACATTCCTGGAAAAATCTAATCAATCAAAGCGGCCTGCGAATTTCAAGTAACTTGACTAATAAAAAACAGCCACCATTTGTTTTCAGGAATATTGGGAGTAAGAGAAACTTGAGCGAGATTCGAACTCGAGTTTATCAGTTAGATATCTAGCATCTTACCGACTGATTAAATTGCTACTGAAGAAACCACCACATGAAAACAGTATAGAAGTTCAGAAATACATTGCCCAAACTTCGAGAACATAAACAGTTACTCCCACGGTCTATGCCATATTCTAATAACTATTTATATTTGTCAAGTAGGGATCGTAATCATGAGAATAATTACTATTTCTTTAAAATACGTGATTAAAATGGCATCAGAAAACACTTGATCAGAATTTCATCTTTGATTACGATAAGAAATCGTTTTCTCTTTCTGCGCATGCGCAAAAATCACGCTGGAACGGACAAAATGAGCATTTCCAACTACACCAAAACATGCTACAGTGTTTTTGACCGTCACCTTTAAACGGCAGCAGGATTACTTCAATTATTTACATAATTTAAACATTAGTATATCAAACAACGTTCCCAAATTTTTATACAATGTGCACACTTAGGCTGAGATACTGATTTGAAAGTTAAAAAACTCTGAAGTTTTAAATGAATGGTTAATGTTAATGCTGGTTATTGATATCACTAAGGAGTGATATCACCTCTTGTTGCACAGATAGAGAAATACTTGTTTGTATTGTTGAATGTTTAAAACTACACACTGCAGATATGACGAGAATAAAATAAATTTAGTTTCTCGTGCTTTACTTACGTCCTGTTTAAGTTAACCAAGCAAAATACGTATATTGCAGAATTAAAAAAAAATTGTACAGGCCTATTATGTTGCTCACTTGTTAGGAGGATATATCTCTTGCCGTATGAAAATAATAAATTAGACGTAAAGAAACGACGAGAAACTAAATTTTCTTTATTCTCTTCATATCCGCGGTGTGCAGTTTTGTTGATAATAAAAATATAGGCTGAAGAATATAATAAAAATATTATTTGTTTACAAACTAGTGAAATTTTCCTTTTATTTAGAAGCTAATAAAACACACACAACTAAGGTACCTTGCTCCCATCTGTTGAGTATCTGTCACTCTTAATTCATCTTAATTCATTTTATATAGACAGAAAGTGACATTTAAAGACAAAATAACTATTCAAGGAATTGTTTCCTCTTGATAAAAACACACACAAAATGTGTTTTCCTCATCTTACAGAACCCAAAAATGTATTTATATGTACGTTACGTTGTCTGCTAAACCCGACTGCGACCAAAAATTGTATAATTAAAAATATTAAGTCGGACAGTGCTGCCTTAGCTTGCAATTCAGAATGAAACTCATCACGGTCAGTATAAAACACATACAGACTTTCACGAAAATAAAATGATTTTTTTTGGGGGGGGGTCGCCACAATCTTGCATTTGAAAATTTAATATTCCTGAGTTCAGAACAATCGAATTCATGATCGAGCAGGACCCTCACATAAGACCTTGCATGACAATCTGATGACTATTCGAAACTAGATGACTTCGGATGCTGTCATGTAAGTATTCGGAATTCTAAACTTATCATTTTAGAATCAATCTCAATACCCTTTGCTGTACCTTGATATCAAATTTAAGGAATATTCTACTGTTTTAAAATAAAATATATTAGGTTACGCGATCTGGATTTTGGACGATTCAATGATTTACTTCAGAATCTATTTCGGGTCTTTTCAAAATATCATGGTTTGAAAGCTTACGGAAGTGTTATTAACTTTAAAATTTTAACCATTTTGTGTTGTCAATCTTGGATTGGGGAGTCCAAGATGTCGTCAAGACATGTTTAGTAGAGAACCGTTTTCAATGTTTTTCAAAACATGAAAATCTCCTTGTTATACTTGAGTTGTCATGAAAAATCAAGCGCTATTTTTAAATTACATACCATTTTGCAGGAAATGAATTTGGGCTTTCAGTTGTGGGTAGGGATATAAAACTAACATTGGAGGTGTAAGAAGAGTTCTATATATTTTCAAGTGCTAAAGGTTCAGGGTGTGCGCTCGAGAAATTAGAGGGCTAGTAGTCTGAAAGAATCCGTGATCATTTTGGGCAGACGCCATCTTATATTACGGAATTCATTGTTTTATTATTTCAGACTGGAGCTGAGCGTCCTTCGAAACATCCTGTATGTAATGCGGTGAAGCGTTTTTGTCGATTTTCCTTCTCTGAAGTCTACAAATAAGAGTGAATGAGTAGTGAAACTTCAGTTTAGCTGTCTTGTGTATAAGTTTGAATATCTTCTGAATATTAGCTACTACTATAGTAGATCTGAGGTGGAGCTCAAGGTTGTGGCATTTTCCTGAAAGGAATTATTTACTCGACTTCCATCCTGAGAAGTAACAATGTTTATGATGTCAGCAATCCTATCCAGCTGCAATTAATACCTGGAATATAATATGGATGATTTGTGTTGGAAGATTCCGAGTTACAATTTCGTGTTCCTGAAGAACAGACATATCTCAATCAGATCAGATCCATCCATTTCTATTTTTAGGATTACAAATAGTTGCTGTTTCTCTCTCTCTCTCTCTCTCTCTCTCTTGATAAAAAATATTGATGTAAAGTTACTGTAATATTCAGTGCGATAGGCTCTAGACTGACAATTGGAAGAATGCATGATGATTAATACATTAATACTTGCTAAGTTACAAATGAGAATCTGAATCCAACAATGACGACTCGCTAGTCAGAATTTATGAATATTCTTAGATTGATTATTATCTTATTCCCCTCCCTCTATTCTCTCTCAAAAATAAGTCTAGACTTCATTGAATAAGTTACTTCTTATGAGAAAGAGAGGTCTCAGCGCAATTTCATAGTTATATATTTGATTTCACTAATTTATTGTTAATATGTTCATACTCTAATGCCTGCTTAATTAGATAATGATTGATTATGTAAGGAAACACAGTAATTTGTGAATTCTTTCCCCATGCGTTTCCATAAATTTAATATGAGCTACGATTCTCCTAAAACATGAAATTATATTTTATATACGTTATGTCTAGTATTTTGCCCCATTATTCGGTACCCTAATCTCTTAAGGTAACTTACGTGTGTTAAATATTTATTACCCTGTTTATTATTAATTACTTTTGTTAAAAACATTATTAGAAAAGATATTTATTTGTAACAATTTCATACTATATCGTAATAATCTTGTGGTGTAGAACTCTTAGTGAAAGGATCGAATATGACGTGGTAGCACAGTCCTTATATATATACGATTAAATCAGGTAGAGTCCATATGACCTAGGATCGATTATTATTGTGGTTATATTATGAAATAATAGAGCAACACACTTATTGACGTTTTTACCGACACCAAGTTTTATTATAAAAAATTCCGATAACTATATAACATACAACTTTACAGATACTAAAAAGAGTGTCCCGAACACGGGCTTTTGTACTGACATTACTTGTAGTTTACCTCTACCCTAACGATTATCTTCGACTTGGGATTTCGGAGTGGAAAGAGTTTAGATCACGGATACTAACTCCAGTCCAAGTTAGCAAGGATAAGGTATACCGACTCCAGTCGAAGTCAGAGAGGAAGAGGTGACGACTATTCGAAGCGAGTAAGTGATTAAGTGATACTTCTTAGGCTCTTGACAGGCCTTTTATATCCCATTTTGGTAGGCGTATTTCCAATGTTTCCAAGCTTCACCGCTTGGTGTTAGTGTCAGCGGTTTATTACCTCCCAAATGGAGGGTAAATGGGTATTACTTACTGAAAATACAGTAATACAAAGTGGGCGAAGGTGGGTTAGTGGCAGGAGTGTAATGCTAAATTTTTAGGTGATTATACGCTTCGCTGGTTGTAACGACACGTCACGCTTACTATACCATATATATCCGTATTTCATAAATTTTAGGTGGGTATACGGTGATGTTTAGAAAAATGAGGTGGGTATACGCCGTATACCCTTCATTACATCACTGGTTAGTGATCAAGTTCGATTGTGCTTCTTTTTAAACACTAATGCACACAATTATAGAGTTATTACCCAAAGGCAGGTACAACGGTCACTCTTTACGAAACACAATAATGTAGAGCGGAAAAGGCGAGTTAGTTGACATGTTTGAGTATTTTAGCACCACATTAATTAACAAACGACATGTAAAATACAAGATTATGAGTTAGGAAATAATCTGCCAGTATAACAGATCAGTGAACTGTTACGTTAATCTCTAAGAGAATATACTGAATTTAATACACAATATACGCACACTTATTTTATATCTCGTTTGTTAGAGTTCCAATATTCCTCCAAACAAGATTGAAATTATATTATATGGGAGAAACATTATTTGTAGTTACGATAATTCTAAAATTATTATTTAAATAGAGGGTTGAGTTCCGTAGAGGGTTGGCAAAAGGTAAAATCTACTGAAGAAATTTTACGGTTAAAGGAGTGTGCAGTTCGTGAATATTTAACTAACTAACACTATTACTTATGGAACTCGCAAGTTCATCGCCGCAGTAACAAACGTTCACCATTAGATTCTATCCTAAACAATATAAAGCCAATTTTCAACACCTACTTCTCGAAGATCTCTTCTAACATTGTCCTCCCAACGACGTCTCGGTCTTCCCAATGGTCTCTTTCCATCCGGCCTTCCAACCAGGATATAATCTTCGTTTTTCTCTCATCCGAGCTACATGCCCTGCCCACCTTAGTCGTCGTGATTTCATTATTTTTACAACATCTGATGAATCGTACAGTCCATGGAGTTCTTCATTATGCAGTCTCCTCCACTCTGCAGTCATCTCGTCCCGTTTCGGCCCATATATCTTTCTCAAAACCTTATTTTCAAATACATGTAATTTATGATCATCTGCTAGGGTCGTACTCCAACTTTCGCAACCGTAAAGTATTACCGGCAGAATAACCGTTCTGTATATTTTTAACTTCAATTTCCTTGATATTAATCGCGATGTTAGAGGTTTTTGGACTGAATAGAAACATGCGTTACCCGATACTAAGCGACTTTTTATTTGTTCCGTGACCTCATTTTTGCTTGTTACGTATGCTCTAGGGAATGTAATCCCGAATGGATTTTACAATCCCGGGATTTCGGGACTGGGTTCTCCAATCCCGGGATCGGGATCGGGATCCCGATCTTTCAAGCTAAATATATTTTATTTTTATGTCTCTTCTTTTGCTTTTGCCGCAGCGTACTTACAAAACAGGGTTTATATGTGACGCATGGACAGATGAAAAATGGTTATACACGTCCAATGAAAAACAATTAGAACGAAGAGAGGAGAAGCTCTTCAGTAAGAGTTACTTTTACTCTTCAATAAGAGTAAAAAATAGCAGTTACTGCAGTAGAAATATATTTGAAATAGGTAAATGCAATAACCTTGAATATGATTTTGTAGTCCCGAAATCCCGGGACTATGAAAACGGGCGGGATCCCGGGATTACATTCCCTGGTATGCTCCCAAGTATTTAAATTTGTTAACTTTCTCTATGACTTCATCCCTAACTCTTATGTTTTTATTTCCGTCATTCCCTGTGTTTCGGCTGGTTATCATATATTTTCTTTTATCTATGTTTACCAGTAGACCTATCTCATTGCACGCTTCTACTTAAACATCGGTGTTGTTTTGTAGTGTATTTATATCGTTCCCTATTAAATCTACAATCATACGTTTATACAAACAATTGATTCAAACCATTCAATGATAGTTATTTTTGTCCCCTTTAATTTTTAAAATTGCATATTCTAACACAAAGTTAAACAATAGTGGTGACAAGGCATCGCCTTGTTTCAGTCCGTTGAGAATCATGAAACTATCTGACATATTATTACCTATCCGTACTCTGCATATCGGGTCGCTGAGACACATCTTCACTAGTTGAACCAATTTAATCGGAATTCCAAATCGTATCAGGATACTGTATAACTTTTCCCTTTTGATAGAATCATATGCTTTCTTAAAATCAATGAATAACTGATAAACCGTCCCATTGTATTCCCATTTCTTCTCCAATATTTGTCTCAAGGCAAAAATCTGGTAAAACGTGGATCCATTTCTTCTAAATCTGCATTGGGGATCTCCAATTATTTCATCTACGTATACACTTAGGCTTGTTGAAAGAATCTTACTTAATACCTTGTAACAGGTTGGAAGTAACGAGATTCCGCGGTAATCATTACAGTCCGATTTATCGCCTTTTTTTGTAAATTGGAACAATTATTGAGGTTTACCATTCCTTTGGGAGCTACATCTTTCTCCATATAGCACTTATCAATTTATGTAGTTCTTGATTAGTGCCGTTCCTCCTGCTTTAATTTATTCGACTGGAATATTGTCTATTACTGGTGATTTGAAATGTTTCAATTTCTTTACCGACATTTCGATCTCGATCTCGCTAGGTTCGGGAATCCACGGTTCTGCGGTATGGATTTCAAATTCCTCTGTTCGTTCCCCGTTGTGTACATTCAGAAGTTTGTCGATATAACTTTTCCACACATCGAGTATTTTAGTCGGATCCGCCTGAAGATCTCCACGTTCATTTCTAATCATTCCTAACCTCGGCTGGTAACCTTTTCTTAACGAGTTTA
>JAGDQP010025369.1:0-26984 GCA_022664845.1 Lepisma saccharinum | reverse complement strand
ATCATATTCAGCCGTTTTCTATCCACTGCTGGATGAAGGCCTCCCCCTTTTCTTTCCACATATCTCGGTCTGCTGATATCCTCATCCATGTAGCTCCTGAAAAACGCTTGATTTCATCTACCCATCTTACATTTGGACGTCGTCTCGGTCGTTTCTTTTCTCTAGGAATCCACTGTAGTACATTTGTCGTCCACCTTCCATCTGTTCGTCTAGCTATGTGACCGGCCCATCTCCACTTCATCTTCTTCGCAGTCTTGATTACATCCTCTACCTTTGTTTGTGCGCGAATCCATTCATTTGTCTTCCTGTCCCTCCTGGTTATTCATAGCATGCACCTCTCCATTGCTCTTTGTGTGACTCTCAATCTTTGAGTCGTTTGCGCATTCAATGTCCAAGTTTCCCAGCCCTACATCATTACAGATAAGACACATTGCTTATAAACTTTACGCTTCAGACACATTGGTAGTTGGCTTTTAAAAATAAAATGTAGTCTTCCAAAATAACTCCAAGCCATTTTACATCTTCTATTTATTTCATCAGTCAACTTTGCATTCGATGTTTTAAGCTGGCCTAGGTAAACATACTCATCAACTATGCCTATTGTCTCTCCGTTAATCTTCACTTCCTTCTTTGCAGCATGTTGGTTGTACATTACTTTTGATTTACTTAAGTTCATTTTAAGGTCTATTTTCGAACTCTCGTTACTCAGTTCTTCCATTCTGGTTTGTAGTTCTTCCGCATTTGAAGCAAACAGGACTATATCATCAGCGAACCGTAGGCGATGAAGATATACGCCATTAATTTTAATTCCAACTTCATCCCAGTTTAAATTTTGGAACACTCTCTCCAGGACAGCACAAAACAGTTTTGGAGAAATTGAAACTCCTTGCCTTACCCCTTTTCCAACTTTAAATTTTTCACTGTCTTGATGCAGTCTAATAACAGAAGTGGCAGTCGAGTAAATGTTTCGCAGTAACTTGATGTATGCACTTTCGATACCTTGATGTTCACGTGATTTAAGTACTGCTGACAATGAGACCGAATCGAAAGCTTTTTCAAAATATATGAATCCCAAACATAGTTGAAGTTCATATTAATTCATTAGTCCTTTCCATAACTTCATTCAATGTTTGTATGTGGTCCATTGTGCTAAATCCACTACGAAATGCGGCTTGTTCCCTTCCCTGGTTAAAATCTAAGTCTCGTTCAATACGATTCAAAATAACTTTGGTGAACATTTTGTATAGGACTGACAGTAAACTAATTGGTCTGTAGTTTTCTACGCGTTCTTTGTCCCCTTTCTTGTATAACAAAATGATAACGGCATTGTTCCAACTTGAGGGTATTTCTCTCTTCCTCAGGCACATCGAGAATAATTTAGCAAGTTCCTCTTTCATTTTTTCACCTCCCCATTTAAACATCTCTGCTGTGAGTCCATCTTCTCCTGGCGATTTTCCGTTCTTCATCCCTCGAAGTACTTTATCCACTTCTTCTTTCATTACGTCTGGGACTTCTACATCATTTTCTTCTAAGTCTTTAATTCCTAGCTCTTCCTCGGAGTAGTACAATTCTGTGTAGAAATTTTCAAATATGTATATAATTTCTTCCTTATTTCGTGTTACTGTCCCGTCTGGTCTCTTAACTGCAATTTTTTGCTTTTTCCCTATCATCATCTTCCTATCATATATATATATATATATATATATATATATATATATATATATATATATATTTATATATTAACACACTAGCGGCCATAATTTTGAAGATATTTGAACTAAATTTGTATATGTTGTTTCTAGGCTTAATAGCGCGGTTAAGTTCGTTAATAAGCAAAATCGATCGCCATCTTGGATCCAAAATGGCCGCCGAACCCATTGTTGTATAGAATACACAGCCTAAACCGCTTTGGCTATTGAAATCAAATTTGTCATAAAGGTACAACATCACTGTTTGATTAGGAAATGTTACCTAATGAATTCAAGGACGCCATCTTGTATCCAAAATGGCGGAAGCAAGAAATCTATTTTCCATATCGTTTGAGCTAGAGATACGAAATTTGGCATAAAGGTGTATTGTCACTAGTAATTCAAGAAAATATTACGAAATGTTGAAAATGACGCCATCTTGGATCCAAAATGGCCACCGAACCCATTGTATAGAATACACAGCCTAAATGGCTTCAGCTAGAAATATCAAATTTGGTAACACGGTGCATTATCACTTGTATGTTACTAAAATATTACATGCTATATATAAAGACGCCATCTTGGATCCAAAATGGCGGATCTAAAAGCATTTTCCAAACCGTTTCAACTAGAGAAACGAAATTTTCCATAAAGGTGCATTATGACGAGTAGTTTAGGTAAATATTACAACATTTGTTAATAGTCGCCATCTTGGATCCAAAATGGCCACCCAAAATCAGAGTTTGCACATCGTTTTAGCTGGATAAATGAAATTTTACTTAAAGGTGTACCATCACAAATAGTTCACGACAATATAAGAAAAAATTAAAAAAGTAGTCACCTTGGATCCAAAATGACCACCCCAAAAACTTAATTTCCAAATCATTGAAGGTAGAGAAACGAAATTTTCTTTGAAGGTGTATGACCAAAAGTAGGTTACAATAAATGGGGCAAACCTCTCCTTTGGCGGCTCAGCCCCCCGCCCGTGGGAGGGTGCAGATGGACACCATGGTGGTGTAGTGCTGCAGGGAGATTTTGGTTAAGATAAAGGAGGCACATCCTCTCAAAAGCACTGGGGTCTGGGTTCAGCGTTCCCAGCTAAACAAAGCGAGTATATATATATCTTGTGGGGTATCGTTGAACAGCTCTTGATGAATAATCAAAAAACCAATTAATAGTTTCTCAATAACGCTCATATAAGGCGAGATTTGAATTTTTGAAAATAAAAAAAAAACTTCGAGATCTACCTTAGCCTGTAGGCCTACCGAAAGGGATATTTTTTCTATTCTCTTAAGATATTTTTTAGTCAAATCAAGTATCTAACACTCAAACTCAAATTAAAAATTGTACTCAGTTCTTTGACATGGCGAAATTGTAATCATTAATACGTTTCACAAACATGGGGTGAAAAACACAGAAATAGAAAGCAATTATATAACGTGTGATATGAAGAACAGTTTGAACATTTCAGTAAACTGTTCGGCATAACAATCAACTGATTAGTATACTTGAGAATTGACGACAATTACAGATGCAATAATTAGGCCAACTGTGGTCTCGTTATAATTGTCAGCAGCATGCATACGTAAGAACAAATAATGTGTGAATCGACCAAGAGACAAAAAATCACCATCCACTGCGCACTGATCCTATTTACTGGATTTCTTTTAGAATGTTGAAAATCAGGATGAGTGGCGGATATACAAACATGGCGAAATTCAGCTCATCTACCCTATTATATTTAAGCCATTTTCGTATTTAATATCAGATTTAAATCTATGTTTGTGCTGTTACTAAATCAAATAAATAAATAAAGAATGAATGAATGAATGAATGAAAGAAAAAAGAAAGAAAACAAAAAAGAGGTGTTTCTTCGAGTCCGCAAATACGGAATAGAATCACGAAATATGCCATTCATGGTCGATTACCTTGATATTCATATTAAAGATGGTAATAATAGCCAAGAACTACTCTTGAATAGGAGCCCAACACCATCTTGGGTTTTTTAATTCAGGATACGGGCTGCCGTCATATTGAATTTTTTTCAATTGGAAGTTTTGTGGATACAGAATCAAATCACAGAAACTTATGAAAGATGTAGATATGATATTTTCACGAAATCGGACAATACTTTAAAATTAAGTTTTTCTTAGCCTGCCACCATCTTGAATTTTGGGATTCATTTTTTTTTTTTTTTGTAATTCACAATCAAAATCAGTGACCAAGAAAATTCATATAAATTAAATTTGAACGAAAATTCGACAACTTTTTTTTTTCTTGTCTTATTTCTGTGTTGGCATCAGGGATTTACTTACGCACAAAGTTTCAAGTTGGTTGGACATAAGAAAAGTGGGTAAAAAATAAATTTGAATATTTGAATCAAATACTTTTGCCCGAATAAACTGACTCAGACAGACATAAGATAATAAAAGCATGGTAAAATAATCGTTGTATACTTAGCTATTCAGAGATACTAAAAAAAAAAGTACATTTTATTCTATTTCTTTGATTGGTTATTGAAGTTACTTCTTAGTGATATTATTATTTCATGTCTTTGAAAAAATATTTAACAAAACAAATATTTTCAAAAGTATGGAACTTGTAACAAGAATCATGTTCGAAATCTTTATATAAATACGATATGTACTCACACACAGGCATATTTTCAATATGTGTATATGCCAAGATTTGCATGACAAAATTACTTTAGTTATGCATGATCCTTAGTTTACATACGGCCTATAGATGGACATTGAAACTTTAGCATAAAAGAAAAGAAATCTATTATCTAATGATTAATTTAAAGTTGTTTTATTGTGTGTGTGTTTTTTTAAGTTTATTTACGACTAATTTCTCTGATATGTTTGAAGACATGTCTTTGTGCGGCAAATCTATTATTTGGTTTTTGAATGTAATACTTACTATAGATATATTATATAATCTGCTTGTATCGATTGATGAGGCACGCTCTTGACAAGTTGATCACAATGCCTAAATTCTTTCGTCATTGATTTTCACTTTCATATCTAAATATTTCATTATTTTATATTTGCTACTCCATTTATCGTCTTTTGTTTTTGTTGGGAGTCGTAATTCTCCTGACTGTTAGAAATCTATTGAGTTGATTTGAATCATCAAAAGAAATCAATCTTACAAGGGTTAATACCGAGGAGACCTTTCGAGAGCGGAAAGACTCTTTTAGAGCGGATTTTCAAAGGAGCAAAGATGAAACATTTCCACTCGAAAGAAGATGGGATCTATTCTTTTTCGATGGAATTGTAAGCGTAATCATTTATAAGGTGAATTTTCATCTATTCAGATAATTTTTTTATCTTTTGAACACGAAAACGAAGCAAGAAAATGTTGAAAATGTAAAAAGAAACAAAAATAAGTATTTAAGGCGTTCATTTCCAAACAGGTCCTTGTCCAAGCGACATAAATGCTGGGATATCGACAAAAAAACACTTGTTATTCACTTCTTATGCTGCAAAGCTAGGGCAAAATGTGCAACTATAAATATGTTACAAAGTTGGAGAAGCATTATTTTACCTTCTTGCAAGAGGATATTGTAAAAAATAAAAATAAATACAACTGTTATTGTTAATTATGATTCTGTTCTTTAATTTCTTACGATAACTAAATGATTTTAGAGACGGTTTGGAATCGAAAATCTTAATAATATATTTTTAAAAAATGATAAAATGGGCTAATTTATTTATAAATAGTATCAAAGAAAAGTAATAATATTATGAATGAAAAAGGTAAAAATATAATTTGACTTCAGTGGGATTTGAACTCGCTATACCTTTCAGCCAGCGAACTGAAGCCTTATTCCCTAGACTAGACGTCCAACTGAGAAAGTACACCCTCGAAAGTCTTTCGTCTCGTCAGGAATATTTATTTTCAACATGAATAATTTGAATTTCCATGTCCCCCTAAATATATCAGATGATGTTAAAACGTCTTGAAATATGCATTATTTTTCATGTTAAACTTTCATAAAAACCCAAAGGACAGATACAATGTAAAGTATTGTACTTACTCTGCAAATTCTTGTAGACATTTTTCGATTATTTTTATTATTTTCCTCAAAATAATATGTGGAACAAGTATGAGCAGTTAAATAACTAGTCTATGTCTGGAAGTGAGTATTACACCACTCTTGCGTACTTGGACTACTTTTAAAAACTATTTTTGTACACATCCCATCCTCGTCACCAATTTGTTGAACCTAAATTTCTAGGTTGATGTGAGTTCATTCTACTACAACTCCACGAGTAATGCCGAGTATCAAAGACGAGTGCTAACATTTAGTTAGAATGTTAATATATTCTTAGCGATCAAAGCAATCGTTTGATGTTTCTACAATAACCAATGAAGGAACGCATCCGCTAGGTCAGACATACACATATTTAATCAATATTAAAAGCCTTCATAATATTCCCTCATAGCGACAATGCTTTTCTCACTATTGGCATTGTTAACCGTACCTTAGCGTATATAAAAGACTAACCTAGCGTATACAGTAAACCATTCAAGTATTTCCACATAACCTTAGTATTAATCATCAATTGAAGTAGTCCACCTTCTGACTATTTCACACATTCGCTTAATTAGAAACCAGCAATACGTCAAACTAGTATTTAAATTTAAATCTGAGTCCATCTTACATTTTGACATACAACAAAATCTAATTGGCGAAAACATTTCTCTACTAAAACAATGCTGAAATGGCCTTTTGCCTTAAAAGGGTGAACTCTATTTCTTCAATCGAAATTACTAAGTTCTTACTTATTCACTGACACTTGTCGGCGTGACTGAGGGAACAAGTGAGAAAATACGTCAGTCTGGATTGCTGGGCTCTGGATGCGAAACCCAAGATCTTCAGAATACGAAGCCAGCCGCGACTGATATATAGTTAACGATTTTTGTAAAACATACTTGAACATTAATTTGAGCTAGGTGTAATTGTTCTATTTAGAATTTTATGTTTAATTGTTTCATCCTTTCTGTGTGTATGTTGGTGTGTGTTTGTGTGTTGGGGTGTGTGCGTGTGTGTGTGAAAGAGAGAGAGAGAGAGAGAGAGAGCGAAATAAAGTATTGAGGATTCGAATTTGAATAACAGATTGAACAGGACAAAACCAACCAGAAAAAAAGATAAAATAGTTATTTCCCGAATTTATCATTTCCGTGATATTAGCGACTAGAAGCCTCACTGAATTGTTTATTGCTTTGGTCCACTTGGTTTGTCCCAAATTACATTTTCAAAATTCCCTCGACATTTTTTTTTCTCTACCTCAAAATGGTAAAAAGATTTTGCAACCATAAACTCTTTGACCAACCAACCATATGTGACCACTGATCTGTGCGATTTTATTGTATATTTATACGAAAGAGAAAGGAATATGTGGTTTGGGAGGGGGAGGAGGGAAGGTTAAGTGATATAGGAAGGAGGGTTATATGAGTAATGCCAAGAAGAAATTGGAAAACAAACGATGATGGTGGTAGGGGATGATTTACTCAAAGACAATAACTCTATCATACACGTCGGAGTAATACATCCACGCACGTGTGTGTGTGTGTGTGTGCGTGTGTGTGTGTGTGTGTGTGTGTGTGTGTGTGTGTGTGTGTACGGATAAAGGTTCTACATACAAAGACGCACACTTGAGAGGGTTAGTATGGAAGTGGAGGGTCATGTGTGTGTGTTGCACGAAGAGGATGAAATTGAAGTCGACATGGAGACAAGGAAGACAGAGGAAAAAAAAAAAAGACGATCTGGAGTTAGATAAATGTTTTGCCAGTCCCAATCAGATCACTGTAATATTGACAAAGCGTCCAGAAACTCCCTGGAAAGCTAGATGTATTAAACGTATCATTTTTCCGTTCATCATTTTTTTTCCCTCTTCTTCCATTACTCTTGGGTGGAGGGATGGGTTCTTCGGGGGGAAGGGGAACGGGCAAGGAAAATGAAACCACTGCTTGAGCAAATCTGAAGATATAGTTTCTTGGCGAACCTAACCGAAGATTATTAATTCGTAAAAAAAAGAACTGGAGAGAAAGAATGAGATGGAGAACAGATGGAAGAAAAGGATTCTGGAAAACAGGAGGAAGATAAGAAGAAGAAGAAGAAGAAGAAGAAAGTAATGTTGAAGAATATTTATAGACAATTCTTCTGACGTGACCAGAAGATATTATGACGACATAGCTAGAAAAAAAAAAGTCATCTAAACCAAAAATGATGCTGACCAATATGAAAAAGTTCTTTCTTCTTCCTCTTCTTCTTCATATGTGCGTGTGACTGTGTGTGTGTGTGTGTGTGTACCTTTTTTTTTCGTTCTAAGGATTCTTATACTTTCATTCCACTATCCCCACCTCCCTGTGAGATCACAATAATGCACAATCTTTGTTTCCGCATTTCTGAGTCCAAATGTCATAAAATATTTTTTTTTCTTTCTCTCGTGGAGATATAGAAGAAAAAACGGTTGATGCTCAAAATTGCTTATACAAAAGTTTCTCTCTCTCTCTCTTTCTCTAAGCCCCCCCCCCCTCTTGATTTTTTTTTCACTTTGCTGTAAGAGATGAAGGTTTGAAGTTGCAACAATAATCCCGACGAACAACAATCGAGAACGTGTAGTAAGAATAGCGGGGGGGGGGGAGAAGTTCTGATATCAAACATTGCAATTTGTGGAACCATATTTAGTTGAATCAGAGAGAGAGAGGGGGGGCGGGGGAGAGGGAGAGACAAGAGTCCTGATCCAAACCCCCGCCCCAAAAGAAAGGACCAGGACTTCTTTACCGACGGTTTGTACGTTCTTCACGTTCTGCTTATGAAGCTTGTGGTCCGAGTTGAAATAAGTACATGGTCAGTTGGTTTTCCTGATGGGTTTTTACTTCCTTCTTAGATATTTTTGTCTAAGAATCTAGTGGGGTAAAGAAAAAAAAATAGAGAAAAAAAATAATATGAGGTTTGTCGTTTTCTCTTTGCGGCAATGTGAAGGGACAACAGAAGGATGTTGTGGGGGGAGGGGAGACAACTGAAATTAGATCTTTCTTTGTCCGTTTCTCTTCGCGTTTCCTGGTGACTCCTGGGCCTTGTGTTTTTGGTGCATTCGTCTCCTATATCATCTCTACCGGTTGCTTTTTATGAGGAACGGGACCAGCAGTAGCATCGAAACGAAAAAAAAAAAGGCAAGCAAGAAAGATTTTTAGGAGCAACCACAGATTGTGTCTATCTGAGAAATTTTCCACAGAAAGAAATATGTTAGATTATGATACTCTTCCTTTGAGTGCACAAGTAATTTAGAGCCACAAGTTTGGATCTTGTGTTTGCTATTTTCTTTCGAAATGCTTCTTCTTTTTCTTTTCCTTTTGTTGCTGAATTCGTAGTTTTGGGAATTCATCCGAAAACAAAGCACATAAATAAATGAAGCAAACACTAAGTAGAAAAATGGTGTTGTATACGGAATAGCCTCTCATCTTGCTTGTCTGTCAAATATTTCACTGATTTATTTGAAAGAACAACAACCTTTTCATCTATTATGTTTTCGATTCCATGTTGTCTTCAGGGTTTATGGAACGTACAAGATATGAAATTACAAAATTTGCCCGCTAGATGGTACTAAAAGTGTCCAATATATCATGACTCGTTAATAACATCACTACAAAACAGTTGGACACAACTTGTTGCGAACTTTGTTAATAATTTCATGTAAACATAAGTTATTAAAATGATTCAACTAAAATACTGAATCTATAGTCCTAAAAAGGGTTACATTCTACACAAACACAAATGAAAAGAGTTTTCTTCGGTACGTATAAGTGGGCGTAGTGATTATCCTAACCAAAAGAAATGGTCAAGTAAGATGATTAATCCAATGTGTTAACTAACACCGGCAACAGTGGAAGTTTTAAGTTCATTCAATATTGACTATTGTAACCAATTTCCTAAGCTGCCTTCAGAAAATTATTTAGTACTATAGTAGAGGAAGGTTTGATGAGGACCCATTTCCTATTTCTAGTGTAACTCACACAAAAACAGCGCTTGCAACGTAAAACATTGCCAAAGCATACACTAATATGTTTTTGTATTACTATATTGAATTGTATTTTTAACAATAAATAGAATGTTCATTATAAAAAACAATAGTATAATTCCCAACCTATAGCATCTTAAGGTTTGAAATTCAATAAAAAATGAACCCTGACTCGTACTTTTTATAAAAAAATGAGCCAATACATTCATTATGTGCCCACATGACACACAGCAAACATTTAACCCACAGTTTAGCCATTGTATCCTCAGAAAAAGGCCCATCACAAACATTGCGCTGTCTTCATGTGGCTTTTTAACCCCGAAAGAAGATTCTAAACGAGATTCTCCAGCATCAAACTGAGTCACTTACGTCATCAACGGATTTCTTCACAGAAAGCACACGTGTTCGATTACACGACAGTTTAGGTTTCTTTGTTGAGATTTTTCTGTCAGTTTTTTAACCCCCTGTTTGCGATAAACCCCCTTTAAGAAGGGGGCTCATATTTCAACCGTAGGCCATATTAAAAATCAACAGTATATAACCTAAACATCTTACTGCCTATTTTTTCAAACGAGTAAACGAAAATATTCTTTACACCTTTATACAGACAAAGCCCTAATCGTTACGCTTACATATATAAAACTATATTGTGTAACAATACAAAAAACCGTACCGTAGAAAGTTTTCACATTGACAAAATCACAAATGTTCATGCAACTAACTGCTATAATCACTGACTGACGCCATATCATTAAACTTAGTAACTATGGTAGTAGTACCAGCTGTTGCTGCTTTTTGAGAAACTATACAGGGGCTTGATTTACTCGCAGGGGCTCAAGATATCACCTTTTCCTCTACTATACCAGGTGCGTAAATATGAAACCGGAATTTATGTACAGAAAAGACACAGTGATTGGATGACAATGCTAAGAACTATTTTATTCGAAGTATTGGCCATCGCTAGCGGTACATTTCTGCCATCGTTCCGCCATCTTGCAGTCGATGTCGCCGGTTCTCCTGGAGTTACTTATGATCTTTTACGCTTAGGATTCTCGAAATAGATCCACTTTTCGTCACCAGTCACAATTCGATGGAGAAATGATTTCCTTTTGTACCTGGCGAGCAGAATTTCGCAAGTGGTTTTTCGGTTTTCCTGCTGTCGTTCAGTCAATGCATGTGGAACCCATTTTCCCATCTTCTGAATCTTGCCCATTGCTTTTAAACGTATGGAAACTGCTTCTCGTGTCACATTTAATTGATCCGCGAGTTGTTGTTGCGTTTGAGCGTCATCCTCATCCAACAAAGCTTGCAATTCGCTGTCTGCAAACTTTTTCGGTTGTCTTCCACGTTCTTCGTTTCTAAATTCAAAATCGCCACTTTTAAATTTTGTAAACCACTCATAGCACGGTGACTTACCAAAAGTATGATTACCGTAAGCTTAGACAAGCATGCGATGCGATTCTGCAGCAGTTTTCTTCAAATGGTAAGAAAAAATCAATGCTGTCCGCACATCGTACCTTGTAGGTTCAAATTGCGCCATGTTCAACGCTATTAAACAGTACACTATGACATGAAACTTGTCTGGTTGTGAGTTGCAAATCGTTATTAGCAGTCAAAACAAGCCAGTGGCGCCAAGGACGCAGTTTTACGGTAACCACAGTGACAGATAACGCCGTCTATGCACAAATTCCGGTTTCATATTTACACATCTGGTACGATTAGCATTAAAAATAAGGAAATTCAATCATAATGCATTAATTTAACCTTATATCTTTACCTGCCATCACCTTTTTGACATCGAAAAAGCTTCCGACCTTTTATGTCAACTTGTATTATATAAACTCAAACGGTACAGACATGGTCGTTTGTTACTGAATGAGGTAAAGAAGAATCTTCGGGAAAATTGACCTTTAACCACAGTGCAATCTTCTCTTTTCGTACTGTAGATTCAAGAATCTTTGGGCAAAAGTGGGTGAGTCTGATTTTTATCAACGTGTAGTGGACAAAATGAGAATAATAGTGTATGAGAAGTAAGTGTACAAAATTCTCCTTGAGAAAAACATGATCAAATTCTCACACCTTTCGTACACATTTTGAGCACAAAACAAACAACAACAAAAAAAATCAGATTTTATCAACACAAGTATACAAGAAGTGCCTTTTTTTTTTACAGTGCATTTTTTTTTTACAGGGATGTTAGGCTGAAACTGCTCTAATGTTAGAGGAGTGAGAGAAGGATGGATAAATTACTGCTTATCGATATGTCAGTGTTACAGAAGGAAGTAATCAGAATATGGAATAAAAAATAATGGATCTAGTATGGAGCCTTGTGGTACCCCCATGTTTTAAATAGTGTCATTTATGAATTTCATAACGTCCGTCTTTGTCTTCTAATAGAATGGGATGACCTAAATAGACTGTTGATATAGTACCTTGAATTGTGGCCAGATGTACCACAATCTTATACGATTTGACTAAGAATTCACGATAAAAATGGTTCTAAAACTTAGGAACTTCAATGAAGAAAACAAGCCTTTGTATGTTAAGTTTTCTGAAATGTTTTTTTTTTTTCTATTCTTGTGAGTGAAGAGAGGTACGGCGATATTAACGTACGATATATAATTAAAAACAGTCATTTTTTTTTTTGCATAATTATATCTGTGTGTCTCTACTGTGACTTGTTGCAAAACAAAAAGTATTCATTTCAAGGTCATGAGCACACCATGTACAAAACCATGTCTAATTACTTCGTTAATAAGGTACAATACTTTTGCTTTCATATTTGAGTATAGTTTGTCAATTAATACCTGAGACATGTAATAGAATACTTGTCTATATCATTTTGTTTTCTTCCTTTCTTTTAAACATAAAAGTTGACTATACGTTTGAAGCGAACGAGATATGTATGTAATCGTGTTTGTGGGGGAGACACTATTTTAGTGCATGTTGGCGTTAACTGCTTTGCATGTCATGACGGTAATTGTATGTCATTTGTTTCATTAATACCCGTGTCCTATGCTAGGGAGCATTGCTATAAATTGGTGGGATAACCAGTCACATTGCGGGAACATCAACACCCTAGGAAAGCCACGTGACCGCCTCAAATTAATTACCAGAGTTGGCACATTAGGGACTGATTAAATAGATTAACGTCCTCTGTGTATGTCTATGTGTTTGTGTGTGTGTGTGTGTGTGTATACGTTGCGTGTAACAGTAAAACAGGGATGAAGTCTTTCAAAATATAGACACTTCTATTGCATATATGTGCAGAGTTTATTCCTCTCATATTGATCGTACATACGTGTATACATGCACATACATGTAAAGCATTTTGCTTTTTTTTTGTTTTCTGTATAATTTGACTTGGAAGTAACCTTTCAGTACTTGAACAAATACAGTGTGTTTATAGGTACTCTGTATGTACTTTTTACACCTTACTTATTATGTTCTAACAGCACGTCTTAAAATTTAATGCATCAGTAAAGTATGACAATCTATTGAAGTTAGTCGGAAGCACAACGTACGGCCCGCGACGACTTTATAGGAAGTATTGATTTATCGATCTAAAAATTTTCTATAGACGATTGATAGAAGATAGAGTGTCTAGGTCTGAGACTACAGTCGCCACGGCGTAAGAAACGGTGTGCAATCACGGACAAGCAGCACTAGACGTCCCTATCATTGGCTGCTGGCAGCGTAACACAACAGAAAGCATCCCCGCTGTTGCCTCCGCTGAGCCCCCCGCTCCATCTCTTCTATAGGCGGAATCACACCGGTTCTTATCCCGTGGCCACTATATTTCATCTTTTAACATATTACTTCCACCTTTGGAACTGATCCATTTTAATTAAGTTCTTTTGGTAAAGTTTAAAATAATAATACGGCTGGCATCTGACAAACCCATACTGATTGGTCATTACAATCTCCCAAAGCGTTTTCAGATCAAAAGATTTATGTGAATATTCACATTTTTTTCCCCCATTGCACTTATGTTATCTATTGATAATGGTCACGGATTTTATTTGGCACTGGGGAGATACGTGCTCGAGCCCTGTTTCCATAAATTCTAACTGAAGTTTTCTAAGGCTTCTCTTAGCTACACCAGACGAATGGCAAACGCAATATGGTACTTAGATAAAGGCTCTGGTTGTTCTCCCATAGAGTACTCGCCGAGGACATCATTCGTACGACTTGTAACAGACTTGTTGTCTACACTCTCCCAAAATGTAAATGAAATAAAAGAAAACACAGAGAATAAACTTTTTTTTTTTATACAGGAGTATAAATCGACCATATATGTTAATTGAAGCTTACTAAGCGAGGCTCACTAATTAAAATAAGAAACTAAGTAAGCCCACAGATTATGAGAAACCTAGCTAAAAAAATGGGCCACTGTGGCTCAATGGTAGAGCGCTCACCTCTGGTGCTAGGGATCTTGGGTTCGATCCCCGTTCATGCCATGTAAACTTTGTGTTGGACAAGCACCGTGTGCGTGGGTTTCCTCGGTGTTCTGCCGTTTCTTCCCACTTGATTCATTCCACTAATTCATCCCAGAATCATCTACCCGACTTGAGGCAAAGTTGCCTTAAAAATTAAATTGAACAAATTCAAATTCAGTTCCTAGTTCAAAAGAATTGTGCGTTGGTGTCGCTTACTGGCGATGTTGACGTTGGCGGAAGATACAATTTAACAAAAGTAAGTTTTGAGATTTCAAATGAAATTGTTGTTTCTTAAAAAGGGTTTTACTGAGGGAAACCTTATGGATGTTGAGTGCTAGTTCTGGGCTATGTCCAAAGAAGATAGGAACATCACTTTATGACGCATGACTACAAGAGGAGAAGAGCAAACATTTCTCCCAATCTTAGCAACCAGTTAAAGCGGAAAGGTTGTGAATTTCCCT
This sequence comes from Lepisma saccharinum, assembly GCA_022664845.1. NCBI lineage: Eukaryota > Metazoa > Arthropoda > Insecta > Zygentoma > Lepismatidae > Lepisma > Lepisma saccharinum. Next base: position 12,363 of record JAGDQP010025369.1, on the reverse strand, counting down.
ATTATTACGCTCTAACAATGGACGCCAAAGCACAGAATTAAAGGACCCAGGTTAACTGCTTATTTTTATTCAAGGTGTTGATGAAGACTTCTAATTCACCCAAAAAGGTTGTTTGTAAATGCTTCATGAAAGGTCAAACCATCAGAAAATAAATATCCGGCGAAATAATTAAGTGTGTGGGTGGATAAGTTAGGAATAGGTATTAAAAATTGATAGCAATTTGCACTGACGGTCCTCCGACAGCGTGCGGGAAAAATGTTAAAAGCAGTTTCTTTTATTGAACAATTCTGTTGGCAAAAATGTAATGGAAACATCATTGTATATCTGCAGGTTCTGTGTAGCAAAGTTTTGATTGTTTCATTATGCAATATCATTACAATTTCATGCAACGAAAAATCTCATTAGATTATATACTGAAGTAGTGCTGCCATCTATCGTTAGAGATTGTAGCTTTACACTAACATTAAGCGCACTATTTGATGTATGAAAATACATCACCTTTACTTTGTCTGACGTCATATGGGAGTGTACTTTACTGCATAGTTGGGTTACATTGGCCAGGTTTCGATATATACACAAGAGTTTAACCGAATCGCGGTTAACTGAATCCAGACGCAGTAAAAAAATAAACATTTTTATTTTAGCGTTTTGCACATGCTAAAGTTGATTTATATTTTTAATTATGAACGAATGATCCGAAAAATCCTAAAAAATGCAGTACAGTAATTATAAAACTTGCTGATGACTTGGTCTCATGGTTTCGGCGCCATCTTTTGGGTGCCACCATTTTGACGCCGTCTACGTTTCGGCGCTACCGTTTCGGTGCCAGTTCATTTCGGCGCCAAGTGAGGAAAACGGAAATTTTTAACATATCTAACGAGGTGAAAAAAAATTGAAAATGTTGGAAATTATTACACTTTTATTTCTTAAGCCTAACAGGGAGACGATCCCAACCATGAGAGCTGAATTTAGATCAAACTTTGCGAAATAAGTATTTCAACGTCACTGAGACCGAAGATGATAGTCAATCGATTCGCTTTGCCTTGTTGTTGACTTGAGGGTTCAATTTCCACACAAAATTGCTATAGGCCTATAGGAAATATTTAACTTCAATTTGAATATCTGTGAAACAATGAAGGTGAACAAAACGAAACTCACACAACGTAACACTAACTAAAGGCAATAGCGAAAACCGTTACCAGCGTTGCCAAATCAGCATACAAGATAAAAATGTTGAATCAGGAATTTACTTTCAAAACGGGTTATATCCATTTTGGTCGCTCAGTGTGCATATTTGTGTTTTCTGGTTCATTTCTCAAACGCCTTTCAATAGTTTCTTTGAAAAAAGGTGTGTTAGGGTTTGTAACAAACCTTATTGAAAGGAAACTATTGCAGATATCATCGATAGGTATTTGAGAAATGAACCAAAAAACACAAATATGTTCATTGAGAGACCAAAATGGATATAACCCCTTTTGAAAGTAAACTCCTCAAATAGCAATATATGCTTATTATTACATATTTAAAAACTACTTATAAAACATAATCAAACACTGCAATTTGAGGCTATAGGGCCACTTTAAATTTTTAACTTGTGTGCTGAGTTAAGTCATATCTATAGTAAAAAATACTTGCTCAGTTTAGCGCCCCCTGAATCCTGCGCCCTGCCTTATCTGCTCTCCCCTAGTTACGTCCCTGCTATAGCGCAGCCTGTTTAATTCCGCCAGAAAGAAACACTTCACAATTTAAATCATTAATATATATATAATATATGTTTTTCAAGGGCTTCCTAAAAGGCAAGATTTTTTTTTTTTTTCGATCTACCTGCATGGCTTGGCAGCCATTGGCAACATATTGGAAACACTAACGGTACGAATAGCCCACTTTCGCGTATCTTGCACTATAAGTAACAGCAAGAAGCGCTGAACCCGGCAGCTGGAGTTTAGTCTTCTGGTCAAGGCGTCGGGAAGCTGATCCAAAGGTCCCGTGTACAAACTCTGGCGTTGACTTTTTTTTTTACATGTTTTTTTTTTAAAAAAAAAGAGAGAATTACAGTTTTTTCGTTTTTTATGTAAATACACAAAAGGAAATTTAATAAAAGTTGTGATTATAATTTTGAAAGAGGTCACTAGAAACTAAGATGTATATAAACCCAGCAGGGAGGGGGGGGAGAATGTCCGAATGGAGCTAGGCGGCGTTAGCCGCGGAAGGGCGCAGCCACCTAGTTAGCGGTGGGCATACGCAAAAGTACTGTTTACTCAAAAGTTCTGTTTACGCAAAAGTTCTGTGCCGTACCGGACGTGTTTTTAAGTGGGCTCTCCCCAGCCCTGCAAATCTGAAGCCACTTCTGAAAAAAAAAAAAAATCTTGCTACTAAATACAATATATACCCCTCATTACATCTCTTCCATTAACACAGCCCCTGGATCTGTTCGTCTGTCGCATCTTATTGACGACGTTTTCACATACTTCTTTTAATACAATAGTTTCCCTGGTGTGATTCTTCGGTAAAGCTCTGGCGCCGAAACAATGGCGCCAAACTGAACGGGTCCGCTCGTATTATGGATTTTGTTTTCGAGTTCCCAGCGCATATTTCGCAAACCCATCTTTCGCACTTGATGCATTGAATCCAATCGGGTCCACAGTTATGTTCCTATAATTGCATATGCAAACTTCGGCAAAAAGTTGTTCTTTTATTTTTGTTTCATGTTGCTCTCTTGGCTGTCTACATTGAAGAATTTATTAACTGCCTACAGATGCAGTCTCCAAGACGACAGCTAACTTTATAATGTATTCGTCATTTTAGTGATTATTATCGTTTTTAATTACAATAACTATAAATTTGGTTATGTTACTCACACTCATACAAATATTGTAAACTTGAAATACATACCCTGGCCAAAATAGACCCTCTTTGCAGTAACGAATAATCGAATTTAAATTGTATAGGCTATTATTTTAATCTTTATTGTATTTAGCAATAAGGTGTGTAGATGGCGCTGATGGAGAAGATAGCATCAAACAAATTCTTCAGAACATGTCTACACATTTTCAATCTCTCTTTCTCTTTGAAATAGAGAAACGGTGTTTTTCTTCATCCCCTTATTTGAGTCATATTTTATTTGTTGTGGTTACGCGCAAATGAGAAAAACTACGAATAATGCACGGATATAAGAAGACGATACAGTCTTAAATACAAATGTTGAAATAAAGTATGCATAAATGTTGTTCATTACACAAAATTTTAGGCTTAGTCATTTTTATACAATTTGATGCAGTAAGATATGTATTATTTAAAGTTTACAGTTCAAGTGACATTTCAATATTCCATTAAGTGCAGCAAACTTTTGGGTATGTTAGTAATTTCTTCTGTAATCCATTTAAACTTTTCGTCTCAGCTTAGAGGTTTTAATTTCTTTATGTAGTGGCTACAATCGTTGACTTATGGAGTAGTAACTGGAAGAGAGGGCCGGATTTGAATCCTGCTTAGGCAAACCGTTTTGGTTGACGTTTTCCACACCTTTTCTTCCAAATCCTACAAGACAAATGCCTGGAGGGTATCTTCAGACCTACATATCTTTTCCCTTTCCCTTTCAGCAAAAGTTTTCGCTGAGTGATTTTCATCCCTCAGACATGACGAAACGTAACTTTAAGTCGCTGTAAGTAATAGACATGTGAAATTGTTAATACAATAGTGTGCAAAAGTGTTAGGACAAAACGCTGAGTGTATTCACCAAGCGAGAGTGTTCTTTGCTTGCTTCTAATAGGGAGAACCAGAGTTCGATTTTTTTAAACAGATTTTTCATTGTCTTCTTCTCAGTCACACTCCGCGGTTGATTTGAAATTAAAGACGTTGCCTCTCCCGTTGTGTGGCCAAGTCCTGTAGGCCAGCTATCTACACTCTACAGGCGGATTATCATGTAGAAGGATCATTTCCGTTGTGAGTTGCATTCTTGTTGTTAAACCCTCTAAAAATAATCCTCAATGCCATTAATTTCAGTGTTGTCCCCTATCTCATTCACGTTAGCAGACCAACTCTTTGGACAAGTAATGCAACGGAAGTGACGTAATAGTTTAGTTAGTTCATAGAACATCCGTCTCGGGAGAGTAAATGCGTCAGCACAGGAAGCGAATGAACACAGGGTGTAAGTGACCATAATACTACTTCTAGTGTTAATACGATTACAACTAATTTTCTTATTTTAAACTTTTTATAAGGAAATTACGTCAGATGTTTTGTCTTTTAATGTCTGATAATGAAACTAACCTGACCACTAACCTGAGTTCGCCTGCTCGGCATTGAACATTCGTGAAACATGTATGAAATGTTGAAAATACAGAAAGAAGCCAACGAGACTAGTTATATTCAAAAGTAGTAACGCCGAAGCAGCTTCAAAAGAGTATTTGGAGCACATTTCGTGTTCACTGCTGAACACGTGACCTTACTTCTCGTCGCATTTCCTCTCAGGAGACATTCCTTCAATCAAGACGAAAATCATACCACCCAAGCCAAGTTAAGTGTAAGAGTATTAGAAGAAAAAAAAAACAATTTAGTATTCTAACTAACTGAGTTGTAAATCTTCGAAAGTTGCGGAAGGATACTATGTTACGGTCCTAATTTATCCAGAGAACAGCTAACTTAAAATTTGCGGTAGAGCATGAACATAAACTTATCTTTTTGGCTTTCTCGAGCAACAAGGTTGGGAACATATCCGTAACATTATCCTGGAGTGATATTATTCAATATTTCTCATTGAATAATACACTCGCTTAAGTAAGATTGTCGTAGAAAATTTATATCCTTAAAGATTCAACCACGTAAGAAATTAATGGAACATATCTCAGTCCATTTGAAATTACTATTGTATTTCTCTTCATGGAATAAGGTAAACACTTACTTTAAGTGCATAAGTATTTAGCAGTGACGGCTTATCAGGTGAAGCTGGTGAAGTTCAGCTCCACTTATTATTTTTATATGCATTAACTAAATAGGCATTAATAAGTACTAATTGGGCCAGAAAGTGAGTTAACATCATCTAAAATCGGAGAGTGGCATTATCATCAGTATCCTGTCTAAGTCCATTAATCCCAGAATAAACGTTAAAGAACAAGGATAGTAGAAATGTGTTGATAGAACTTCACCTATTATTTTGTGCCACGAGCCGCCACTGGTATTTAGGTACATTTTACTTACGAATGAAGTAAATCTATTACTTCTAGTATACATTTAAATAAAATAAGAAGCAATTTATTTCTTACTAAATTATTTGAGAGGACTTCTCTTTCATAGATTATTGAAGTTGTAACTTTTCCATTTTCTCCATTTTATAACTCAAACCAGAAGTTCATGGCCTTCTAACGCTTGATATATACATTATGCTGATAAAACGGTTAGTTTATATTATACTTGTACGCACCAAGTTGAAACTACACCATTGCATATTTCTTATTGAACTTATACCAGTTCTCAGCGTTTATATTCTATCTATGTTTCATGCTTTGAGCGCCTTTTAGCTGAATTTTTAGAAATAATCCTGGTGAAATCCTTGGGTTGTATATACCACAAGTCCAGTTCTTAACGCGATTTTCCTAGTTTTCTGTATGTCTGTAGAATCCAACAAGACTAAATTGTTACGTTTTGATAAGACGTCCTCTTCAACGCACCTGCCTGCGACATCTATTGACACAATAATTTTCAACAAAACTCCAGGTCACTCCATTGAAAATAGTGTTTTTCTTATTTATTTAACCTAGTATTTCTGTAAGAAACCGGATTAGTCCCAACTTTTTCTCACAAAAAAAAACCTGTCCAGTTTTTGTTAGCAAAACTCGTGTCGATTAAGTGAGAAGAGCATTAGTTCAGATCTGATTACTCGGTCAATCGGGTCAAATTTTTGTACCGGGTCTAAGCTTCAGACCCTGTCTGAACCGGTAACCCTATTTAGACCCGGGGACCCAGAGAACAAAATAGTTTCGGACCGGGTCGTCGAGCCTATGTTCGGGACAGACCGGGTCACCAAGAATCAACCGGTTTCAACTCTACATTAGTTTTCCATGTATTAAAGAAACAAAATAAAATTCGTTTGCACAGAAGGACCAATACAATTAAAATTCTAGCTGTATAGTTATTTTATACCGAGCGGCCGTAGCTCAAATGGTAGACCGTTGGCTTTGTATTCGGGAGGTTCTGGGTTCGATAACAGATCCGGACCAACCTGACAGAGTTTTTCGAAGAGATTTTTCTCAGTTACACAAGGCAAATGACCCGATGGTACCTTCAACTTAGGCCCTGATCTACTCTTTGCCACATGCTTTTCCCTAGCCTGCCCTAGATGCCCTAAATAACAGGAACAGTAGAAAAGAAAAGAGATATTTACCTTTTTAAACGAATTCTACAGTATCAAGCCTTCAATTATTCAAATTTATTCCTCAAAACCAATGCTATTAGATTCATATCATTTACTCAAATGACAATGATAGATTAGAATTATCTGCAGAGTAAAGAAGTGCAATAAAAACGTAGATGAATTTGTTAACTACACTGATAAATTAATAACTGACTATAATCCTGGATGAACCTAATTATAGGATAGCCACCACTAGGATCGTACCCAGGACCTACCGAACACGAAGCCAACGGTCTACCAACTGAAATACGACTCCTCGATACATGTTCAATAGAATGTATGTGATACGATAAAGAACGTTTTTCTTATTTCAAATAAAACGTAAAAGTCATTATTACATTAAATAGTTGTGTGTCAAGCAGATGTCGTCAGGTTGATGATATTGTTACAAATATTTTCTGAAATGGTCGAAGATTATTATTCCTGTATTTTTGTCATGTTATAGATATGGTGATCATATTTTCTCAGCCAAAATTCGGGACAGGTCTTATCATGATCTAATAGACCCATCTATCTAATTTTGGGGTGGTTTCAAAGCCGCCCCCTCCAAAAAAAAGTTTTCTTGTAGGTCGTTTATCACAAGTTTATAAGTTACATCTTATTAAAAACTTCCTTGATTTCGAAAATAATAATAATAAAAAAATAGTACCGACACTAAAACTTTTTTAATTAGTAGAGACTTGATCACTGGAAAATAAAGCAACAGTATATCTAATGTGTTTTACAAGACAAGTTCAATGTCTGAATAATTGACATGGGCGTATCAACACTATTTTTTAAAATTAATTTTTGCAAAAAAATATTAAAATTTACTATAAATAAATAATTTACCTACTCATTTGTGTTAAACTTCGAATCAATTTGATACTAATATACTTCGAATGTCCATGTCAAATAAAACTATACAGGCATCTTTGATGAAATTCGGGACGCCGCGGACAAGGCCCTAAAATTCGGGACTGTCCCGAAAAATTCGAGGCGTATGGTCACCGTAGTTATAGATAATGCAACCATGTAATTTCCCTTTTTAATTTGATTATTATAGTCTTATATCTTCATTATAATGTATATTTGGCATTTTCAAAAAAAATAAATAAAAATGAGTGGGCCTCTTACACCGACGTGTAGGGTATGATACATATTTTGAAAAGTCAGTTTAAAGGACCATATATCCTTTTTGTATACATATAGCTTCATGTACTTCTGTCAGTAAGAACATGAAAGTTTAATATATTTTTGCAATTTTTTTGTTATTCTTCTTCTTTTCACTATACTTCACACGGCTCATAGACCAAAATGTGTGGCATTTTCCCTGAATCCACTCTAGATAGATAGAGAGACAATGAAAAAGAGATCGTTCGTACACTATGCTGAGGCGAAAAATAACAAAGAATGATTCATCGACGCAATCGCTGCTCCTCGCTCCCTCTATCGCCTGTTCGTGCTGTTGTTAGGGTATTCTTCTAAATAGTCTTTGAAATCTGTTACAAAACACAATTCATTTTCCAATATGGCGACAACTTGCACTCCCTAGTGAATTCTCCAGCGATAGGTTGAAATCTCTCGCGGAGATTCGGTTTTAAGCTTACCGTTAAAAAAAAAAAAAAGAAAAGCAAAGTTCTTTTTTTTTTTAAAAAAAAATGCACGTAATTGAAACGACAGCGGTAAGCTTCCAATGTGTTACAAATAGCACCCTAGCCAGTGACGTCGCCCGGTCTTCTAATCCGACGAATTGCCGACGAGCGACACATTTTGCCTAATTAATGCGATACAATTCTTTATCCTTGTTGGCGTTTATCTTTTTTTTTTACTTCTTTTTTTTTTTAAAAAAAAAGAGCACAATTTTGTTTCACATAACAATGCTTCATAACCCCCTTCCGTATGTTACTGTTCCATCTTTAGAGCCTTCGAGACAATAATTCAAGTGTTCGATGAAATATGAGCTGAACTAACTCCGAAAACATTATCTCACCTGCTTTTGGAGCGTTACATACATATTTTTCTTTCCCCCTCCAGAACTAAAAAAAATAAATATTACTCGTTGCTTTTGTCTTAAATGGAAGAACGTATTTGGTAAAGCCTTATAATTAATAACGGTGAAACTGAACAAATAATAACAATGTTTTGGTTTATTTCGTTAGGAGTTTCAGCAATTTTTAATAATTCTTTCTTTAGTTTTATTTTATAATTTATTCTTTTCTTACGATTGTGAAATCGTGAAATCCACTTTCAAAAAAGTAATACGCTTATTTTACACTTCTTGTACACATATTTTCTAGAACGGTGGTAAATTTGTGTTCATTAATTATAAGCAATGTGTACGAGGAGAGAAAAGAATATATCAAGTCTTTTTTTAAATCTAAATATGAACTCTTCGAGTGCACAGTTTTTTGTGATTATTCTAAAACACATTCTGTACACTTTTTATACACTTTAAATTATATTTAAACACATTCCGTACACTTTTTCTACACTTTGAACTCGTATTTGTACACTTTTAGTACACTTTGAACATTTTTTGTTCTCTTTTTGTATAACTTGAACACTGTTATACACTTTGAACGTTTTTTGTACAATTTTGTGGTCTTTTTCTACAATTTAAACACTTTTGTACTATTTTTGGATACTTTAAAAATACTTTTGTACCCTTCCGAACAACTTGATTATGTGTATACTTTTTTGCTGTACACTTCGAACACTTTTGTACAATTTTTGAATACTCTGAACACTCTGAACTGACAAGACATTCTGACAAAAAATACTACTTTATTTTAACTGTTGAAAAATATAGATAATACTTTATTTCAATGACACACTCCCAAAGACTTTATATGAATAAAATGTTTTAAATTTCATTACAATGCTTTTTTTTCGTTAAGTAACGACTATTCTTTTCAATACATTTCAACAATAGGTTACATAGTGATAGTGACTTATAATTCTCATTTCCTTAGAAAAAGCATATATTTTTTTAATGATGTATAGTCGTAAACGGAAAGAAGACTCTCGTCCGGCCCAAGATGGTGACCATGTTTCTTATTTTGCAACTTTAAATGAGTATGTTAATAATTTATTTAGTCGAAAAGAGGATTAGGAGAAATGATGGGAAAACCACTGACAGAAATAATTGGAATCTTGTTAACAAATAGATCAAGCAAACATTCGTAATGCAAAAATGTCTGATTTACTGTGCTTTGAGAAAAGAGAAAGAGAAAGCAAGAAAGAAAGTCCTTGAGCAATTACGGTATCTCTGTCGTTATTCGTAAACCAAGAATAATTTGTCCAATAAGAGACCAATACACTAGCTTTAATGATGTTTCTAATGTTGGCATTGTTATCATATCACGTGAGAAGTTTATGATGTCGACATTTTAGTACCAAAAAGAATCTAAGGAGAAAAAAATTAAAAATGCAAAATTGAGGAAAGTATATTTCCCCTTTCGAAAAAACAACAACATAGAAATTAGATTATTGCAGAAGTTTCTAGGGAACAAAAAAAAGTAGAAAAGCTGGAAACTTCATGGTCATGGAAATTATTTATTGCCATAATTATATTTTTCATAAGTTCTTATTACGATGTTACAAAATACAAACTTTTTTTCTTTTTAGGTTTTTGAAACATGTTTTTGTTTATAATTTTCTTCATATATTTACTGTTCTTCGTTTTCATTATAGACACTACCTTTGTGCAATCCATAAATTTGATTAAACTTCTCTTAAATCAAATCAGTTCTCTTAAACTACTTAATAATTGTAACTAACTTTTTAAAAACTTTCTTTTTTGTATGGGCACAATCTAATAACTTTTGACTTCGGCCCATCACGATTCAGCCCTTTTACAGCAGAAACACATATGCCCCTTGCGGGCTTCGAACCTACGACCTTCAAGTCGCTGGCCTAACGCCTTAGACCACACGGATACCTGTTCGCACTTAATGATTGTGTATGAATTAGTTTGTTATTATTTTTTGTAGTACATTTTAGATACAATATATTCATGAAGCAGGAAAGAAATTAAATTTAATACAAAAGAAATTCTTCTTTACATGCCTGTAACTATAATCATCATATCTCATCTTTGTTTTAACCTTCTCCGTATTGAAAACACAGGATGTGGACGAAACATGTGATGAACTTCAAAAGTGGGTAACGTTACATGAACACAATTTTTTTTATGGATTAAATTATTAGAAATCTCTCTGTTTTTATAAGATGAATTACGATGCAAGAATTTACTGCAAGACTTATACTTTAGACATACTTTTCTGGAAGTGGTTTTGAGAGTTATAATCTATTTTTAGCACATGTCTTAATCATTTGCTCCTTATAGGCAACTCAAGCAACGTTGGTGTTAGGCTGGTTGCATACAAGCATAGGATATGTCACATCACAGTTTAACTTGAAACAAAAAATAAAATAAGACTTCTTGTTGCTCCTTACGAATACTTCCCCTTTTATTATCTCTGAGACAGAGCTCCTTAACAGAAAGCTTCAGAGATCCGGGATAAAAATAAAAAAATATTATAAATAAAAACGGTAATAAATAAAATTAAAATAAATAAATAAAATAAATAAAATTTTAGAAATAATTAAATTAAATAAATAGATAAATAGAAATGAATAATAAAAAAATTTAAAAAAAATAAAAACTTCACTGACAATCTAAAGAAGAAGACTACACAACATTAAGTGAAACTTTCTTTGACTTACTTCCCTCGGAACCTAAAGCTAATTGAAAAATTAATGGACATCTTCGGTGTTCCATTTGCTATTACTGGGACTAGAGCTTCTGAAACGCGATGATGATGAGCGTCCCAGTGGCCGTAGCTCAGTTGGTAGAGCGTTGGCTTCGTATTCAAGAGGTCCTGGTTTACACTCCAGCAGCCGACCTATCTGATTAAAGTTTCTCCAGCATATATCTTCAGCTATACCAGACAAATGGCGGGTTAGCACCTTCAATTTAAACTCCTGATCGACTCCTTTCATCATACTTTTCCATCCCCTATCCGAGCCTGAGCCGTAGATGCCTAAAGAGCACAAGAAAATTCAAATTCAACTTAGGATGGGTGTAGGGCTATGGCCCCAGAGGCAGGGCTATGACCCTATAACCACTGCTTGTGCTTGTGAGACAAGCACTCGCAACTGGCAATAAATGGATTTCGATGGATTCAATAAATTTGGCTTAGGTTCGAATCACACTTCCCCGACGGCTCCAGAGTTTATAGGAAGGTGAGCGAAAGGTAGGATAGGAATGTTGGGAAGCAGGTTATCTTCGAATAAAAAAAAACTATGGGAAAGGAAGACAACTCAGACAGAGGTTCGTACGAAAGCCGATAAAGATTTTCGCTCTGGGCACCTGCGGCGGTACCAGTAGTTATGCATTTTAAATTGGATACCGGAACAATTTCGCCTGGCCACCAGCATCATCTCCCCATGAAGAAGCTCAAATGCAGTGCATTCTGCTTCCACCCGACCAGACGAACGTCCTGCAAAAGTGCCAAATGGGCACGTCCGGAGATAGAACTAAATACGCGGATGATGGGAGCCAAGCATAATCCATTCCTAAGAAATATCTCTAATGTGAAAACTTCCTGCCTTCTAAGGCTGTAAAAGAACATTCTAAAACTTATATGGATAGTGAAATTGAAAATTACACTCATGTCGAGGTATGAAAAATAAAAAAAAAGAAACTAGGATGGTGTATTACATTGAAATGAAATAGGTGCTTTGGATAACAATAATAAACTTTATGAAAAACTTAATGAAATCTAAAGAAAACTTAACAATACAGAGAAACGCCAGAGGGATGTGATCCCTCGGTTGATTTAGGAATTACAGTAATGTTTTGACCTGTTATAAATTTTTAACATGGAAAAGTAGTTGAACATGTGGAAAATAGTATTAGTGCCTGTCTCTCCTCCTTCCTAGCACTAATCACAATCTCAAAAAAAAAAAAA
>JAGDQP010025368.1:0-26986 GCA_022664845.1 Lepisma saccharinum | reverse complement strand
AGTTCCTTGGTGACAGCATGTAACAGGAACAAAGGAACTTGGCGCGAAGTGGCAAGGTTCATGATCCTCAAGCTATAAGGGTGGTGGGGATCCTAAAACCCACTACGTCCACCGCCACCAACCTTAAGGCTGTTGCCAGCTCGCGCCAAGTTCCTTTGTTCCTGTTACATGCTGTCACCAAGGAACTTGGCTCATCCGTCTCCCATTTCACACCTTTTTAGGGCTAAAGAACTTGGCTCCACTTTTTGCACCTCTGGTGTTTTTGTTCGGATTACGTATAGTCGAAGCCGGATACGCAAGAAGTTTCGTATATCCTAAAACCTGGATACAAATTCTAATTTTAGTGAATTCCGACCTACTTAGTTTTCTCTAATCTCTAAGCTGAGATATGTTTTCTACGTCATCAGCGATAGTAAAGGGCACATGCTTCTTAAGGGTACCCCAGCAACACACCGATATTAACCGATTTGAATATAGGACGATTGCGATACTCACCGAGGTCGTTGTCCGAGATTGATCGATAAAGAATACCATTGTTCGCATATATTGGCCAATTATCGGAGATCGATGCCAATCAGTATCGGAGAGCATCTTCTTCCGATATTAATCGATATACGAGTGTTTCAATTGAAAATAAATGGGTACAGAGGGCCTATGAATATTAAAATATTGTATAGGCTCTAGGCAATAGTCACTGTATAGGATTTTGTATTATTTTTATGACTATTAGTCAGACTCCGTGGTTTAGTCACGGACTTTGTCTTCAGCTAAGATCTACAAGTGGAACACTTGAAAAACAAATTAAAAACGTTGCGCGCACGTTCACATCACGCTCTTCCGAACGATTTCGGGGGAAGTCAATCGTTATCGCGCGGTGAGATTTTCAGCAAAGCTTCCCCTCCCCCCATCTTGTTTTCCGATTGAAATACATGTTTCCTAAGATTCAGGAATACTCAGTGACGAAATATCGTACCAGGCTAATGTCGATCGATATTTATTAGAACGGCCAACCATGATCGATATACTCGTTATTGGCCCAGTATTGGCCCGATATCCTCATGCTTGTAGAGTAACCACCCACTGACTAAGCAGAGTGAAACGAGGCGAAGCATATATATATACATTTTCTGCGCCATCACATTCTACGGCTACCCCAAGTAAACGAAGAACGTGTGGTCTATCTAGAATGACATTGACTGAAAGTAGCCGCAGCATTAACATAAAAGTGCTGTGAGTTAACTAGTTTCTGTTATATTTATATTAAATGTGGTACCGAAAGGATGAAAATACGATCCATTCGAAGTACAAAAATTACTCTGTTGGTCTTCAAGACAAAAGAGACAAAAATAAAGTTTATATACTATTCCAGTACCCAGACAGCACAAATAACTGAGGGACGTAGCATAAACATTCTAAACAGCCGAATCATATCCCGAGTTATTCAGGAGATCTGTAAACGCTAATTCACAAATAGAGTGCCGTGCCCATGCCGTCCACTGCCATACTTCGTCCGTGCCATGGCCACGACCATTCACACATAGGGTGTCGTTCCCATGCCGTGCTGCTTGCTACTGCTTTCTACACTTGTTCCAAAGATGTATTGCAAGGAGGAAGATGTTATTGCTTGTAGCGCATATATTCTTATGATAGATAAAAAGAAAAGAACGGAGATACTGGGAGATTCATAACCTGTAGAGAGCAAGAGAAGAGAGGGGGAAATTCCATACTATTTTTGCGAGACTTCATTCGCGCTCTTGCAACAACATTATCAGTTATTCTTCATTCATTTTTGACACACAGCCTCGCAATTTGGTGTACTCCGAGGAAAGCCGAAGAATCGCGACCGGCATGGTTTCTTTTCAAAAAAGGCATGGCACGTAATGTGAGAATTAAAAAAGATAATTCAATGCATTTTCAATGTCACAGTCTGAAAAGAAATTAATTGCACCATGGCACTGATGGGGTACGGCGTGGGTACGGCACCCTACGTGTGAATTAGCCTTAACGCGAACCTTAGACGTCCTGCTGGGATATCTCAAAATCATCCTGATGGGACGTCCGTCGGATGTCTCAGAAAAGATCCACATACGGACATAACTCCCATAAGAAAGAATGCAATCCTTTCGCTCCTTTTTTTATGATAAAATGGACGTCGTTTGGATGTCCATGGAATATATCCGGGATTTAGAATGTCCAATAAATGTCCCACATTTGTCCCAAATATACTCTGCAGGTGTCCTATGGGAATTCCGTTTTCAGGACCATACGTACATTTGGATGTCCCTTGGACGTCCCCATAAAATGGACAGGACGTACCTTAGATGTTCATGAGACGTCCTTGTGCTATATCTGGGTAATCTTTTCTTGCTTCGATACACAAACTATGAAGTTTTACAGTACTGTTCCCAGGTACATTAATTTACAACCTACTGTAACTAGCACATCATTTTGAATTAGTAAGGCAGAAAATTTAGTTTAGAAGGAAAAGGTTTCCTTTTACGATAAAATAACTGACAAGGAACACTTGCCAGGTGATTGAGCCCGATTTTGATGAAAATTCTTATGTAGGTACAGTGTATAGGTAAACCTTTACAGCCAAAATTATAAGTATTGTCGTCAACAAATAACGGAAAGGGGGCCCGAGAAAGATGGAACATAGAGAGCATGTAACAATCGAATACAGAGTTCCGAAAACACCTTTTCTTTTACAAACTGTGGTAAAGATTGAAAGCAAATGGCCATTGTTACATACAGGACGGGAGGTGATATATGTGCTGGATGGTATGACGACAATAATTGCCACCTTGAAAGCGGACATCTTGACTATGCTTGAAAATTTTCAAATAGTAAGGGGCCCATGTGACATATCAATTTGTGTTGGAATGTTCCAAGAAACCTAATGTTGAAGTTAGTTTTGACATAACAGTAATCTTGTACGAAAAAAAAACACGTAAAATTAATCTGGAGAATGTAGAGTCGAATGATTTAAAAAAACAACAACACATTTTGTTGAAACAGTTGAATGAACGAAAACCAAATGGATACAGAAGAGGCACCGTTCTGTTGGGAAATATAATCCTCATAGCCGCAACTCGAAATACACTATAAAGTTTTAAATATACTAACGGAAGGTGTAGTACCAGTTTCAACAAGGTGTTATGCTGGGTGAAAGTGACATTCTCCAGGACATTTTCATGTGTTATTTTTTCGTACAAGATAAGAGATATGCCAAAATGACTTTGTCATTGGGTCGTTTGGAACAGTCCAGCACAGACTGATATATTACATGACACACTTACCATTGAAGCATGGTCAAGATGGCCGCTTTCAAGATGGCGGTCATCGTCGTCATACTCTCCTGCATGCATGACCTCCTGTCCAGTATCCATTAATAACTATGCTTTCAACATATGTAACAGTTTATAAAAGAAAAGGCGTTTTCCGTACTCTGTATTCGATTTACTGCTCTCTACGGGTCCCTTGTCGTTATTTGTTGAAAACACCTGGCGAGTGTTCCTTGCGAGTTAGATAACCAGGGAAAGCAGAAGAACTACCACGGAATTTTTGCTCCTTCCTGTTCCAAATAATACATTATTAAAATCTAAAGGGTTTTGTGGTCTAGGCAGAACAATGGGTCCTTAGTTTATGCGGTCAATTTCTTTACTTTGCATACGTTATATTGAGCACTTCGTTGAAATATTGTCTTCACTTACAAGTGTATTTTTTTGTGATTCAATCAACAGAAGTCACTTCTGCTTCACTTTTGTCCTGGAATGAAACATTGTCGAGTTGTAGCGTGACCTCCCATACCGCATCACTTATCGCCAAGGACGTATTTATAGGGTCTGGAGTCCTCGAAATTCAGATTTTTAAAAAAGAAATCCATATAATTTTACCTATAATGAATTTCGGGAGCTCCATATCTCCTAAATACATCCCTGGCGAGGAGTGCAATGGTGTGGGAGGTGACGCTGCAAATCGGTAGTGTTTCATTTTAGGATAAAAGTGAAGCAGAAATGGCTTCTGTTGATAAAAAATACATTTTTGTACGCTTTGACCAATCCTCTCTCTGTTTCTTGCAGTTAATATGGGAAGCTGATTTTTTGTATATTACCTTTCTATAGGATGTAGATTGTCCTAGCAAAATTTCAGGGTAGGTTTCGATAAGATCTCCTTGTTATTATGGTACTTCGCGGGGGTCACCTAAAGGAGAAAGTGTTGTAATAACTTCGGTATCAAGTACGCAAGCAAACTACAAAAGATTAGACATTTCGCCCCTATAATCAACTTTGCGATCCAAAACAATGTCCTGATCTAACATAGGTGTCTCGTATTTGTAATTTTGAAATTTCATTTCGCTTGGCTGTCCTGTTTTACGCAGGTTTAAGAAAATATCCACTCTGTTACCTAAATATATTTTATATTATAGTTGAAAAATAAAGCCAAATTGTATCATTGTTTAGCTAAGAACAGAAACAATAACAACTTTCGGTTATATTTTAACGAAATAATACTTAAAATCCTCTCGTATAATAAATTTTTTTCACAACTAGATTTTTTTTTTACCCCAGTCTATATACAGAAACAGAGGTGGATGTCGGTGCTGGTCCGGCTCGACCGGCCAGGTCAAAAGTTCCAGACACCTGTCCGGAAAAAGCAAAATCCTCTCGTAGCTATTTATACTGCCCTCAAAATACACCACATCCAAGCAGTAAGCCAGGCCAAAAAAGAAACATAAACCACCCCTTTATAGAAGTACCCTCTTTCCTGTTCTCACGGCGTACGCGCGTACACAAAAGGTACACCAACAATCGTCAGTCATATTGCTTTAACATGGATGCCATGGTGCTCTTTTGCAGAACTTTTGGCACGCAAGATCTTAGACATTTATGGAAAGATCTTAGTAACAGAATGGAAGGTAGAAGAGTGGATACTTTCTGTGGTTAAAGTGTATATGAGGAGTCCAAAAGCTAAGAGATGCAAGTGACATTGACAAATTTAAAAAAAAAAGTTTGAGGTAATCCTTTATATATAACCCGAAATATGTGACACAGAACTGTCATATTTTGTACAAAGAAACCTTGGACCTTAATGTGTCCATCTACAAAACATGACAATTTTGTGGCACATATATTTCAGGTTATATATAAAAGATTACCTCAAAGTTTTTTTCATTCGTTAATTTGTATCCTTTGGTTTCTGGAGTCGACATATATTCTTTTATGTGATGTACTTTATTTATTACCTTTTGTATTTTTCTCTTTAACATAATGCTCATTTTTCAAAGTAAATAGCAAAAATATTTCTTCATATGCTTTTATGGAATAAACCGTAGAATTTAATACTCCAAGGTGTATCTACGTACACGCATATTCTTTACACTTTTCTTAATATTTTGAATTCTTGCTTGAAAAAAAATAAAATAAAGGGTGACAATTGAGCAGTGGGCAAGTGAACTTGATTCAGGCCCATTCGCGAATACATTCATATAGTAGACCCTCCACTGTCGGCCGGAATATCTTATTTTCCCTATTCTTTCAGCCACCGTGGAAAAACTGGGGCCTCAGAGGGGATCATTTGCCAAGACATATCTTCTCGCTCAGTTGTCATAACCTATTCATGAGTCTGGTTATTCAGATTGTGCAGTGTCATGCTTATCAACTCTTATAGTCAAGTGCACAAGTAAGAGTCCTGAAATGGCATAGCTATTGCGAAACCGGCTACCATCGCTGTACTCCATTAACTAATATTAACAAGCGATTATTCACTTGTGTCTGCGAGCAGCCCTTCGGCAGGTGGACCCGAGGCTAGCCCCCTATTACGCCGCCACTGCAATTAAGTATTGATCTGTCTCTAAATTGCATGCTTTAAATATCTTTAATTCATGATGCTTTTATTATTACACTAATAGTTTATTTTAACAGCTTCGTAAAAGTCAGGATAGTCAAGCGTAATTAAATTTTGAAATGCCTTTATATATCTTTTATGCAATTAAACTGTTATTTGCTAACATTCTCATTAAAATCAGACTTTTCTTCGCAGGATACGCTCGCAAGGTGCTGTGGATTCTCCAAGACTGGAAATAAAAGAACATACTCAATGCTCTCAAGAAGTCGAGGTAATGCTCAAGACAGTACCGACTACTCGGTTTCCAAAGACGACAACGTACCAAGCAACAGCCATGGAACGGTGAAGACCTCGCTTGATTCTCGCAGTTTTAACAGCAGTTTCAGACGTGGAAGTCTTCGCGAAGCCACTCGCAGCAGCAATGGCCAAAATTGCAATGGTGATGAAAGTGGAAGGTCTCGTCGGCCATTGTCTATGGTTATCAATTCCAGAAACGGCGAGGTGAAGACTCTTATCTACAGTAACGGGCAGAGACAAGATAATCAGCAACAGCGTAATAGCTTCATCCAACGTGAACGTGGGAACAAACTGGAAATCCCGACGTCGCATCACACGCACCGTAAACGAATCCGGCGAAAGCGTCGAAAGCCAGCACGAATCACAAGATTTTGGAATTACTTGCGATGCCAAAGTGAGAAAAATCTGTCGTCGCCGCAGACGGAAAGTCCTTTCGGCGCGTCTCCAGATGCGTTCTGCATGAGTCCTGTTGACTGTCGAAGTCTAAGCAACGTCAGCATCAATAGTAGTAATGAACGAAATATCAGTAACAGTAGTTTGAAAGATGTTGATCGCGGAGCACTGGAAGATGAACTATCAACGTACATGGAGGAACTGAAGAAGAAATCAGGGATTGAATGAACTACAGTACAAAATATTTCTGAGGTATAGTCGTAGGTAAGGTTCTAACCTAACCTAAATGTTGTATGTTAAAGATAACGAATCTTAAATGTGTTCAGGGACTTTGATGAATAGCTAATATTGTATCAAAGCTTGACAAGTCCAGAATCACGAAAAGAGATCAGTCATTGAATGATTTATGTTATGAAACATTAAGTTCTGTAACAACGGTTAAGTTGTAACGTAACTTAATTTTCACTGAGGAATGATTTTCAAGAGACAACAAACCATTAATTTTCTGTTAGAGTCTCTATGAATGGATAATAATGATTGCAAAGTTGTCATTGTCTTGAAAGGGAAAGGAAAAAAAATCGAACATTAAGTTACAAAGTATGAAACTTAACTCTACGGTTAGGTTAGCTTAGGTTCCAACCTAATCTAAATTTCATTCAGTCTTGGTTTGTTACTTTTAACGGGTGATTTCTTTTCCCGACTGAGTCTTGGTGAATGGCTGATACTGGAGGAAAAGTTCGGTCAATGTCGTGAGATTATACGATTATCAAATGACTATTTGCCTAGTCTTGAAGTTTAGTTATTTCTTTGACTCGGGCACGTTATGTTCACCAACTTTCTCATTGTCAAGTACAAACATACATGTGACATGTGTTTAAATTTGATAACAGTAAATGATATTGAGTTTTAGTTTGCTGTTATATGATTAAATATTGATTATTTACAGTTTATATATGTTTTTTTTTCGCCATACGGTACAGTGTTGTTATAGTTTATCGCTTGCCAACCACCACTTATCATTGTTAGACTTCTCTGTTCACATGAAGCGCATTAGTGGATCAAATTCATTTTAGAGTATACGTATTTTAAATTCAGTTTACTTGTTGTTCTCCTCACTAATCTCTGAGAGTTGTTGTGATTTACGTAAGATTATATCTCATTGAAACATTTTTTTTAAATATTAAAAAGAATATTAAATAAATCAGTGTTCCTGAGTGAAACCAATTATGTTAATTTTGTGTTCCAACATCTGTAATTAAACTAAGTCAGGTTTTAAAGATTTCTCAGTATCTATAAAATTTGCTGTTCTCCTTAATAAGAAACAAATTGTTAATATGTGCATAGTTTAACATATGCGATTTTAAAATATCAGAATTCATATTGACGTGGTGATACTTTTCCCACATTGCCTTTCTGTTTTCTTATATAAATATTCAGGTTTATTCTGTCACTACTATTCTAAGTTTTTGCTTCTAAGATTTGTCATAATATTCAGCATAACCCACTGTGTTTTGATCGAAGAATGATAGTTCAGTTGAAGTATTTCATTGTTGTTTTACATCAAATTATTTGTTATATGGTTAAAATACTGATGAATCATATACAAACGATAGAGAGAAGAATTGAATAATACTATGTGAAACCAACTATGTGAGTTCTGTATTCTATAATCTGTAACTGAACCAATTGGGATTTTAAAGATTTCCCATTACAAAATAAAATTTGCTGTTCTTGTTAATCAAAAGCATTTTATTCATCCATACATGGTTTAGTATTCAAAATATTATGATTAATATCAAATTTCAAGTTTTCGTAGAAACTACATTTCTAATGTTTCATTTCTTATCTATAAACGTTCATGGTTTTCTAATCACTACCTCGACTCTCTAATCCTTTGCTTCTAATGTGGTTGTTATAATATTTAGTGCCACTGATTGCGTTGTGCTCTATTGAATTGAAAAATGGCAGTTCAGGTGAGCTAATTTCTTTCTTCAATGTTTATCTCTTATTAACAGTTAAATACTGTAGTTAATGTTCCTATTAGACGTAACTATAATTCTTTTATCTTATATGCTAGGCTTTTTACAAAAGAACGTAATAATCAAGGTAAACAACTAGTTTACTGCCCCTCAAGACTTATAAAATAAATATGAACACGCCATTGTTTTGTGGAGTGAATTAAATAATGCTAAATTTAGACAAAACTTGTATTTTGAAGATGAGGCAATATTCTTGACACTAGTTGATTAGTTCTAGCGTTTTCCTACAGTGTATGCAGAACTATAGACATCGACAAGTTTGATTCGACACTGTCAAAAACGAGCGGCACGAAATTTGCTTTAATCTACTAGTCATGGCGACGTTTACATTTTACATCAATTAAGTAAAATTTTATGTGTTGGATAGTTTATCATTGTATGAAATAATACCATACGTGGAATAATTGCAACTCAGGAAATGTAATTTAACTCCATGATAAAAGATCGTATGACGTGCGCATAATTCTGCAAAGTATTGTAACAAAACGCAATTTTATTGGACTACATTGAACAAAAGATATTAAAGCAGTCCGGATACTTTTTGAGCAGACCACGCAATGGAAAATACAGTTCAAATGAAACTTCCTGTTCGTCCTCTTTAAAACAATTACTAAAGGGAGGAGGTATGAGAGCTCAATTTGCTTTATTTCTTAGAAAGGAAAATACAAACTCAAAAGTTCAAATTCTTGAAATATAGAGAACATGGATCGTTATAAGGTGATAGGATAAGATGTGAAGACAATTTTTTTTTTAACATTGGAAAAGTTTTTTCCTATTTTCTTTTCTTCGCAAGATTCTTGAAGCGTAGGTTTATTTTTGAAAGAAAATTAAGGAAATATGAAAGCAAACAAGTTTAATTGGTATTTTAATGAATTTGTATAATGAATGAAAAATACGTTAAAAAAATTAACTTCAGAATGAAATGACGACAGGCGTTAAAATTAAAATTTTTTAGAATTTTTTTTTTTTTTTTTAATATTGTTCGAAGAATTTTTAAGGTTACCAACGTTCACTTGCGACTGTTGACGACGAATGAATTCTGAATGAATTTTGTTTTTAATTTTCTTTGTAATTTAGATGTTCTTGTCAAACACCTTTTAAAATTAATTTATCTTTATATAAAAAAAAAGAAGTCTTCCTAACAATGACGTTTAAAATTGAATAATAGAATGTATATTTGTATGTAAATACAGCCCTGTTCGTAAAATGTACACAATACTACGCGTACATTTTATTATGGTTAAATTTAATCAAATTTACAATTTTAATTGGTATTTTTATAAAATGTATTCGTAAATTCAAATACATTGCGTCTTGGTAAATAGGTTGCCAAGTCTTAGTGAGTAACATTACTAAGAAAGCATAATAATTAATATAATTGTATTGCCAGTTGTTAGTACTAGAATTCTTCCACGTATTTAGCTATTGAAAAACTATATTTTTGTATGAGCACTAAGTCATATGAAGTTATTATGGAAGGGTATTGAATAAAATTAATATTGGAAGTTATAATCGTCTTACTATAAGAAATTATATTCTTATAATTAATAATTGGTCCATATCTAATTTCTACAGCACAAACACAGATTATATGCAAAGTCTTATGTAATTTCTATGGGCTACACTTCACCACAAATGTTTTAATGTTTGCTGTGAAATGTGTGCCTGATTCATATGTTCAAAACATTTCACCTTCAAAGTATTTTGTTACATTTTGAAATGAACAAGAGAATCCTTCTTCTATCACAGAGATGTTGATGTGAAATCGAAGCTATATTTATTGTTGAAGAAACATAATTTTTATGTTATATAATAATGTTCTGTATCGAAAGAATGTAGATTTTTAATGTTTTTGCTCTCCTCTTTTCAGAAATTAAAATAAGCAATCAAAACGTTATAAAATGTAGTGTCCTCCCAGCCTTTGTGTAATAACTGTAGTTTCGAATTAAACTTGTAAATGCAGAAGTAAGAAATAATTATAGTATTCAAAATTCAGTGTAGATGTGGCCATCTGTGTTTGTAGTTATATAACAAAATACTTCCAATAACCTGATTTAATCTTTATTGTTTTCAAAACAAATGCTATCTTCTCTACTTTTTCATATTGATTGTTTGGAAGCGATAAAAAGAGTTAGATTGTTCTAAAATAACCGTTAAATACTAATAATTTTACTTGTAGGAATAATCATAGCTACTTCCCTTGCTTGCAAGACGTTTGTCTCGAAACCGCAACAATCCCTGAATTAACTTTCAGCAAAATCGAATATTTTATTACTTCTGTTCTGCCCCACTCATTTTGGTAATTTTCTTGTACAAAGGATACGTTTATTCACTGGTTAGTACACTTTTGACATCTAAACGTGAACCCACAAAGACAGTTACGATCAAGATTGCCGCAGGATTATGTCGGTCTTGGGATAGTCCTATTTACAAGTATAATCTTCAAAATCGTGGCTGTCATGTTAGGGCTGCTTTTCTTACAAGCGTGCGATTTGGGTGAGTAGCCAATTGAAACACGTGATTTATTGTGTGTTTTACGTGTTTCAAGTGGCTACTCACCCAAATCGTAAGCAAAGGAAGCAACGCACGCTTAGAAGAAGATCAATCCTTAGACATTTGACCTGCTAATGGATGAAATTTTTGTTTATTCCTTCCTTTAGTGCATAACGTATGCTTTTCCAAATTTAGGCGATTTGCTTAGGGACGGCAGTAATGAGCAACTGTGCAAATCAGATCAAGCCTATTAAATCTGCACAATTAAGAAGGAAGGAAAGTTACATCTTTTGTTTTTATTTTATTTTACTTTAATTTGTTATTTTGCTGATCGACGATTTTAAGTAAGAATGAGGCCGACTTTTCATGTACGCGCCTTACGCTCGATTTGACTTAGCCAATAGAAATACATGCTTACTGATTTCTGTTGTCTAACCATTTAAATCACTAGCAGCAAGCGCATATATGAAAAGCTGGTCTGATACGTAAGAAACCATATAATAGGGTTCGGAAATGTAATGAACACAGACGAACTGTAGAAAGGTGTTCAGAAGAATGTCTAAAGAATGAGTTATATGATTCATACAAGACAATACATGTGTATTAGTTAATAACACGCAAAATGGTACTCTTAGGAGTTAATATTGTTAAGTAAAACAAACAATCTTCTTTACAATATCTTGTCCTATGTCTTTTACAGAGCATCGTGATGCTTGGGCTATTTCATGTTCAACGCAGAACGATACGCCTTCAATTTTAATGATTGTAGCCATCGTTTATTTGTCGATCAGTCGCTGGCTAACACGGTGATAAGATTTGTAGTTGCACATACAATATCGACGGCAATATGTTGATCAATAAATATTTAGAATTTAAAATTGTTTAGTTTTTGCTCATACTTTCATTCCAGTGTAAAAATCTTAATCTCGCAAAATTTAACTATTTCTAGTACAATTCTTGATATTAACTAATTAACTTTTTCTCGATGTCTTAAAAGAAAATCTTTTGAAGCGAGACTAGTCAAACTTAACAAGACTGGAATTTACGATTAACCTCAGGTAACTCTTGGAGGACTAGGGAATTTCTGATTGATTAACAGAATTTTCTGTTTTGTATCGTTCAAATTCTTACATGAACCTAATCTTTTGAAGGCCTTTGACCTGATTGGTATATATATTTCCTTTCTGCACATTAGTTAGGACCCCATGAGCAAAGGCTTACAGAAAATTGTATCAAATTAAGTTGCAATAGTGTAGTGCGCTAAATCAGTAATTCAAAAAGCTATTCCTGTACTGTCGATGATATCCATCCATTATTCTCCGAATGTTCACGGTTTAAAGCTGTCCTTTAGGTCACTAGAAACACTGATATAAGACATAAGTTGAATGTGAAGTTTGCAGTATCTGAAATATTGATATAAAAAAATTTCTGTAACAGTTTTGCTTATTTTAATTATTAGCTTTCCCTGTACTCAAAACTACGATGTTCCATAATTCGAAATGGAACAGAATAATATCCTGCTTCAGCACAAGTATCCAAGTTTATAAGACTTTCTTTGATGTTTTCATAATTGAAGCGGTTAGAGGATAAAGGTGTCATGTTACATTTTTCGAAAACATGAATTCTGGTGGTGGATGAAAGTGTTATGTGTTATTCTTGCTCTACATCACCCCATTTAAGTTATTCCTCGTCTGAATAAAGAGATTCAGAAAAGATGAAGGGGATATGTTACACAAACAAATGAGTTTGTGCAAGAAAGTGGAAGAAAAAATGTAACATGACACCTTTATCCTCTAACCGCTTCAATTATAGAAATGATAGGTTTCATATCAAGCAATTATGTGACAAAAACTCCAAATATACTCGATATTTTTCAGGCGTTGAAGCTGTACCTTATTTTCATAGAACACAGTTAACTCACAGCAGTGTCCGATTTGTACAATTTCCAGAGGGGATATTTCGAAAAACAGGGTCAGGAAATGTTTTCGCACAGAGAGGGGAAATCCCAACCATTCCCCGCTTCAAATCGAATACTGACTCACAGATTTGCCACTATAACAGATCTGTAAACACTGTAACCTCTGAAATCATATGTCAATAAGGTTGCAGCCTTTCTTCACGGGGTCCTAAATAGTATGCAGAAAGGAAATACGCGACTGGAATCACCTAATAGTCTATTTTTAAGACAGACAGACAATACACAGAAGCGGAATCGTAAAGGAATCAGTGAAATAAAGCAAACAGTGTACTTGTACATGAATTTCACGCAAAAGTCTTTTGAAGTCATAATTTTGTATTGATGTGCTAATTAAACACTTCTTTTGATGTCAGTATTTAGTAACAATTGATACAAGATGGCAATCTAGTATTAGTTTAAGAGAATATGTGTATTTTTGGATACGTATGTCTATTTTAGAGAACAATGTCTCTGTATTGCAAACATTTGAGCATGAGAACCAACAATAATGCTTTTCTCCACTCAGACGGACCAATTTCTTAATTTTATACGACTGGAATTTTAGGACGTATAGTTCTAATAACCAGAAATTCATTAAAAGAAAGTTACAGAACACAAGAAGTTACACAAATCTAAAATCTCGAAGACAAAAGGTCAGAAGGATTAAAGTTGTTAAATATATCTGTTAAGTAGCGTCTTTATTTATTAATTTGATAGCTTAGTTATTATTGTATTACGAAAGCTGATAGGTGTATCTTGTTGTCCGTGTTGTAACGTTAAAGGTATTTGTGTTTTGTTTTTTAAAACAGGCAATGGTATTTACTAAACAAAATCGAATATGTACGAAACCACTAACAAGCGATGTGCGTGACCTCAAACGCTCAGAACCGCACGAAAATGTACTTAGAATATAAATCGCTTATCCCAAAAACAGTGGTATGAGTCATTCCCATGCAAAACGCAGCTGTTGTCTGCTAGCGCCATGCGACGGTCGCATGTTGTACCGGCATGAACAAGTACTTATTATAGTTGTGTGTGTGAATAGTATAGCTGCAGTAGCAGGCCTTCTCTTGGAGTGTTCGCTTGTGGGTTAGAGTGTAAAGAGTGTACATCGGTATCATGAGGCGAATTAATCCCATGAATGTTGTCAAACTGTAAGAGGCAAAGTTGCGACGTGTCGAATATGGAAACGTAATCGGAGTCGAGGATATCGAGTTCGCGAATATGTTATATAGCATAATAATTCACAAATACAATGGGGATGGCGCACAAATGCATGAAGATACGCTGGATAGGTATAGTCATTTTGAAGGACAGGAAGAGCCCGTACCTGAAGTTGGCCCGTCCAGCAGTACAAGACTTTCATCTCCAGAGCAACAGGAACCTGCAAGTTAAAGTGAGTACGAACGATCTCCACCCAAAATGTCGATGGCCAGTATATTACAAGATATTGATGACAACATAGTGTAGAACACTTATACTGAAGTACAAGCCTATGTTACAATATACTTGGCAAAAGTCAGGTTCTGACATTGACATATCAATATCATCGTTTGAAATTGTAATTAGTGTGGCGTTTGATATTGGACTGCTTGAATGCAGAAGTGCTGTTGAATGTTAAAAAGGCGGATTTATGTGCATTTTGTTCTGTTCCACTTTGCTTTGCCCACTTCATTGAAATCTCACACCTGCACTTTGAGGACTGAATAGCGAGGCAACACTATCAGGTCAGTGGAAAAGGTTTGTTGTTCAGATAGCGTAATTATTTTAAGCAGAGGGAAATACAGCAATCGGTCATGACATTGCAATATGTATGTTTTTGGTCCTATTATATCGATATTTTGTTTCTTTGCGTTACCAAAGTTCCTCTCTTAGACATTGAGTAGATGATCATTCAAATGTCTCTCGTGGTAAGACGAGCAGTTTTGCATGGAAGTGACTCATACCACTGTTTGTGGGATGAGCGATTTATAATCTAAGCCCATTTTCATGCAGTTCTAAATGTTCGGGGCACGCACATCTCTTGTAAGTAATAATTTTAATTTGGAGACAACATTTTTTTATGAAATGTTAAATAAATGCTGTTGGTATCTTGCCATAATATGAAATTAGTTATTCTGTAATAAAATCAGAATTATTGTTATGTATGTATTAGAAACGAGTACAAATTGTTTTTTTGTAAGATTGTGAGTACGGGCTGGGGTGACTGTAAGTGTAGTGGTGATCTGACATTCCACTTGACAGTCCCCAATAATGTTGCAACACAGGTTTGCAGTAAGCAAAGACGACGTTATCAGAACAAAAAAAAAAAGAGTTAGCTGATTGTTTATCATGTGCGAAGTACATACAGGGTATACACAAAAGGATGGTGGGATTTCGTATATGAATAATACGTTATTCATTATTTTCTATTGGTTTACAACTTGCACTATTAACAAGAAGAGATGTCCAAGTTTTAGTTATGTTTGCGCACACCGTAGTCAAACTCCTGCTGTATCTGACGAAACAAGCACGTTGGTTTGACCTGCAAAGCACGTCTTATATCTGAAAATCATGGAGAGATGCTAATAATGGACTGTTCCTCCTTTTGCATGGTGAGAAATCTGGCAAACGAGGTGGCCACGGAAGAACACTGACGTTGTCCTCGTAAGCACGGCCAATCAGGCGCTGTCGAAGAACACGATTGATGACCACTCGTACATTGTTGCGTACAGCGAGAAGAGGACAATGTAGTTGTCGTAATGTCCACTTGGAGAATGTCGTATGCCATTTTGAAACCTAGCACGAATATCCAGCGGCATTGTAACGTGATGTAGGCACCCCGAATCGGAGCACCGACTATGGTAGTCGTGTGGTCCATGGCATCAAATCAGCGTGTTTCGAATGCTGATGATTGTGGATTTTCGAAACTTAACAGCTCAGACAATCGAGATAGGCCTAAGTCATTAGTTACTAAAGTGGTTAAAACATGCGAAGTTTTTGTTACGAATCGGAGCATACAAAATACCTCCTCCTCTTTCTACCTCTCCACACTGGGAAGTGGTCGACCGTGGTTATACAGTAAGCTTAATCGAGCTGAAGGTAACACACCTAAAATTTCTGTTCTTTCTCTAATGCTGTGAGTTACACTCATATAAAGTAATAAGTAACGATGTTATTACACTTGCGAATTCCCACCATTCTTTTCAAATACTCTTTAGTAGACTTGATATATAGGTACAAACCTTCTTTATGCTTACTGTAATTGTGGGAATAACTGCTTATCAGATCAATACATTCAGTCACAAATATAATGCACCACAATATACACCAATATCAACAAACTGCTTAGCAACATGCCCCTTCTGTGCATCATTCTACTGAGAACTGTCACACAACGTAACGTTCTCATTAGTTCGGGCGCGTTCACGCGTGGCGTTATTCATTTGTTCCTCATTAGATTAGCCAACATTAGTTGGGATTGTCAAGTGAAATGTGGTAGTGTATCCTCTAGAAGCAAGGTTCTAGAGTTTCTAGATAGTTCTTACGTTAATGTGAGGTTTTGCTGAACCAATATCTACTAAAGTTTCTGTTATTGTTGGTAGAGAGTTGAAACTGGGCCGTCCGTTTATACCTTGGAATATTAGCAAGAGTGTTATAGTGTATGAAATGGTAGTAATTCTCAGAAGAAAAGAAAGGAGCGTCAGTTATTTTTTTGTCGCATTTTGTCAGAAATATTTGAGAAAATAGCTCCATGTTTACAAATTTTCGTGAATTATATAAATATGTTATGTATAGAATTAGACAACGTTAGTAATTAATGTGCGTTGAATTAGATTCCACACTACTATTTGAGGAGTTCAGAAGCCAAAGGAAACAAGTGACATTGATAAAATAAATTTGAGGTAATCTTTAATATATAATCCGAAATATATGACATAAAACTGTTATATTTGGTACAAAGACATCTTAGGCCTTAATGTGTCCATGCACAAAATATGACAGTTTTGTGTCACATATATTTCGGGTTATATAAGAAAGATTGCTTCGAACATAAAAAAAAAAAAAAAAATATCGAAAATGTATTTCTTGGATTGTTTAGTCGACATTTATCTTTGTGAAAAGATTGTTAAGAATTTTTAAGTAGAAATTTCTTCCTTCTAATTTTGTAAAAAGTTGTGTTTGTAAATTTCAAAAACTTCCCAGGAGGAACTATAGAGAAAGTTTACAATAATGAAAACTATAAAATATTATCATGAGTATGTACTATGTACAAGCTTAATAATTGTTGTAAATGTTGTTTGTTATATAACTATATAAAATATGTAGTCATTGTTTGTTAAGTGTTCTTATTTGTATCGTAACCTTAAACAATAAGGGCACATTTTTTTGTTTAGAATTGATTCTCATAAACGTAAAGATAGGATGAAACATTGCAATGAAGAAGTATTAACAGCTATAGTTCCGGTAAATTCCTAAACAGCACAAGGACCTCAAACCTACCGCGGTAGTCGTATGGTCTGAGGCGGAAGGTGTCTTCAAGGTTCTGGATTAGAATCCCTGCTGGGGCATAGATGTTTGTGGATTTTAGAAATTTAACAGCTAATGGGCCGAACTCAGCAGTGACTAAAATTTACCTAGAAATACAAAATTTACCCAAACCTTTTAAAATGTATTTTATTAAGGAGCTCATCAAAGCTGGAGAAATATAATATTAATATATTTATAATTCGCTTCACAGTATCTTAAATTCTATACCAGAGAATAACGACTCTAGTAACTGGAAAGATAAAAATAGTTGGAGTAGATTGTAGAGCAAGTGCAACATTTCCATAATTAAAAATTTTTAAGACAAGTTTTGGAGTTGAGATATTCGTGCAACATTTCCGTAGCTAAAAGCCTTTCAAACAAGTTTTGGAGTAGAGATATTAGTGCAACATTTCCGTAACTAAAAATGTTTCAGACAAGTTTTGGAGTAGAGATATTAGTGCAACATTTCCGTAACTAAAAGCCTTTCAAACAAGTTTTGGAGTAGAGATTTTCGTGCAACATTTCCGTAACTAAAAATCTTTCAGACAAGTTTTGGAGTAGATATATTAAAGTACTGAAATAACGTTGTCATGCTGGGTTTGTAGTATGTATAAATTAACGACTTTACGGATGTAAATAACTAGCTCGTATCCTCGACCAAGTACTAGGCAAGAATCTCGAGGACTTCAATCGTGCTTGTCCTGACCCTTGTTCATTGTTTAACCAAAAATTAAAAAAAAAAACATTCCATGACACCGATTAGGCAGTAGGCCAGAAGAGCTCAAATTCATTACACTAAACCTTTTAATTACGTACAGCAAAATCTGCATAGGTTGATCACGCACCAAGAGGTGTTCAACTTACAAAGATGATTAACTTCAAAGATCTATTTTTAAAAAAATATGAGGTGAACTGAACTTTTGACCTAATCTCGTCCGGTCTGGTGGATTACTCCTCCAGGGACAGTGACGGTGAGTTAGTAATCAGAGTTTTGGTTGGAATGCCTCCCTGCATACGCGTAATGAAATTGACAAAAAACCTGGAAAATAGTCAGGTAGGATAGGACTACAGTACTGCTGCAGCCCATTCTTCCCCATTGTCAATCCGAGGTTAGTGACGTAACCGACTAGATCACAGGGATGGATTTTATACACGTCAAACGGAACGTTAAAATATTAACAACAAATGGGCTAGCTAGTTAGCTTTTCGTAAAGAAGAAGAATCCTTTTTCTCTATCAATTTGTGAACGTTTGGAACTCCAATCCTCACATCACAGAAACATATCTAGGACATACATGTAACATCCCTACACACATGGACATCCGTGCTGTGTGGATCACCGACAGAGATGGTTTGTGACTTAATGTGACAAATGGAGGAGCGGAGAGTACACAACTCTGTTTACACTGCTTCTAATGTTTTCATGCCAAGAACTCTCGCCTAATACTTCTCTTTTATTCGATGATTAAATTACCAACTGCAGTACATTGACCATATGAAGTAAAGTGAAATTTGAAATTTAGAAACAAGCTCTTCTGGTTTCTTGTATTTATTAGGTTTAAATTAAATCCAATATACGTATACAGTTTTATTGAAGTTAGGCTTCCTGAGGACAACTAGCACATATTGAGAACTTTAAATATCCAAATAATACACTGCTAAAATTCACATACAACACATAGAAATGACATAGTACAATTCGCCAGAAGTTCCAACGGTGTATTGTATGACAAGTGGCAGGTTCCACAAAAATGTGACCAAATGAGATGTTTGGTCAATTAATAGAGGTGACCAAGTTCACAGGTTGCATCATATCATATTAGGAATTTAGGGAACTATAGCTTAATCACCTTTGTTTGTACTTAATAATTAATGCTGTTGATAAACGTTCATGTTTAAGTATTGATCCATGTTGATGTAAACGAGTGAACAACTGCCTCTTTGTGTCTGAAAGTTTAAAAGCAAACAAGCTTAATACTTAAATCATTGAACGTTCATGCAGTGTGGATTGCTTCGAGTTAAAAGCATTTCTTGTATTATATATGTATTATATTTCCCATGTGTACCATTAAATGGCATTTCGCTAACTTCAGTGATTTTGTTTTATTACTGTGATGGAAAAATGTTTCTCTGATTTTTACAACATATTCTGCATTTTACTGTACTTTACTAGTAAGGTCTACAGAAGATAGAAGGGTATACAGAAGCGAAGTTGGTATCTGTACAGAAGTAAGAAAACCCACTACGTCAGAGGAGGGTATGTTTTATGTTTTTCAGCTATCACCTTGCATCTGAGTTCCCACTGTAGGAGACTTCGTTGCAATACACTTGGTCAAGTCTGTTCCATTATCTTTGTCAAACGTTCAACAGACCATCGAGTGTCAAAGGTGTCGACGTTCCAAACCCACGAAATCCATGAAAATCTATTGAGGAGCTCATCAGCTTATTTCACATGAATGTCTTAAAACTGTGTTCTACGTCTTGAAACCTTGTCCTGGTAAATGATAAAGCTAGATGCGTCGCTGCCGTACATGGATGAAATGTCATGAAGTGGTAAAGTAGTCAGATATTCTTCTTGTAATAGGCTATAATGATTATCAGCCTTCGTTCACTCTGTGAAAGGAAAATTTTCCATTGTAATAGTAACTTACAACGAGCATAAGACAACATGGTAAACTCACTGCAACATTTACGTACTCAGTCAGAATGACTTCTAGAATCACGTAGACGATAGTAGGTTGCCTTCTTTATACATCGCATTCTGACAGATAAATCCATGCTTCATCGAGGCGAACTACAAACTTTCAGCTGTGCCTTGCAACATGTTATTCGTACATGTTTTGGTTGTTCGTCTTCCTCTTCACATCTGAAAGGCGAAGCATATGAACCTTATGTTTCTTCACCAGTTGCAAGTCTTGGTCCATGATGCGATTTACGATCGCTCACTGTGTTTGTCATTTCTCTCTACGTTGGCGGGTTCTCTCGGAGCACCAAAGACCTCAACTTTTCAAACATGTCAGGAGGAGTTCAAGGATTCCGATATTTACGATGCACAACGCAGTACAATATGTTGAGGTACCACAACACAGCTACCCAATTTTACCTATTCAACGTGGCATTGATTCCTTTATCAGACACTCTGAAACTTTTTTTTTTTGCTACAACTATAACGAACGTTGGAAAGGGTGAAAATTGTAGCTCTGCAAAAAGGCCTTAATTTTTGGAGATATTTGACCAATCACTCACAGAAACACTACAGCTATATGGCCGCTAGGCAACACACAGCTGCTTCTCACTACTTGCAATACCTCTTCTGCATGCTGACGTATAGTACTATTACCTGGTGGTCAGATTTGCTACCACAAGCTTCTGTATCCGAATTTACAAGCAACTTTGAAATTTTGTATTGTGAACAAATATTCTCACATGATTCTCACGTAATAATAAACATTCAATCAAATTGAAGAGCATAGGATAAGAACGTGCTTTGCCCATTTTCTTGATTTTACAGAAGAGCGTCTTGAAAGTCCATAATCAGTATTATGTATACCTGCACATCAAATTCAGATTTACTTGTAATAAGCGGATAAAGTATATTCCCTGACAGTGTGGTGTTACCATTTTTGTATCCATTATTTCTGTAACACGGATTATGTAAATGATAGGAAGGAGACAAAATACTTCTTTACACGAATGCATGAAACTAATAGATCCCAATTCATCGTGGGAGGGGGAGTACAATATAATTAATTCTTGAATTTGTTTATGCAACCTTTAAATAAGGTCAGTCAAACTGTAACAAAAATTGTTGTGGTGTAAAATTGACCCTTTCCCAGAAAGACAAAAACAAACATTAGTGCATAACATTACTACAATAAAAAATATGAAAAGTGCATCTTATTTCAATACATTGGGTATTTATTTCAAAAGACAAAATCGAAAATACAAGTACATATCGTATACCATAAGCAGCATTTTTAATTCATTTTGTCGAACATTCATTTTTGATTTTTACGGAGAAAACAATAAAAAAAATGTATAAACGTTTTGTGTCCGTTTTATGATCCAGATATCGAATAGGAGAAGGAATCACTACAACATTACTATAATTGTTGAAGCTCGCGAGTGAACATCCTGGCGATTGGGGAACAAGATTCCCCATACCCCTGGTAACCTTGTGTAGATTCAAATCTTGCATGAGGGATAAAAAGTGACCCTCCAATGTTGCCAGCTTTTTCCTCTTCTGTTGTATATTGTGAACGCTTTGTGATATCGTTTCCAAATAAATGTCATTGCATTTTTAAATCCCCAAGGAGTTTCCTGGTTATTGTCGTGACTATTTCCTAGGGAGCATAATTTGTGTAAATAGCGATTTTAAATTTTCTATTTTTTGCATCTTATGTGGTAACACTGCTAATCGTAGTGAACTTTGATTTTGGCATTTTGTTGAGACCACTTCATATGTTCATTTCGTGTACATGTTTTTGATCTAATGTCGTCCATTTAGCTACAATCCATTCCTAATTTTTCCAAATTTGATCCTTTTATATATCTCGAAATTGTCGACAGTGAGCACTGATTTTTGTATCATTCGACGTATTTTGCTTCGCAGCTTTATTTCCAATTAACAGTTTTCGTAGAGCCATTTGAAAAAATAAGTTTGTGTTGAGGTGGCAACACTGCTTATGTGACACTATTGTTGTGTGCTTGGTTAAGTGTCCCTCTCCCGTAGGTATTAGGTTACCTGCGAACATTTTTTTTTACTTTCTACTCCTATTTCAAGATTTTTAGAGCTGTCACTCGTAAATGCCTCACTCGGTATATTAGGGGCCTATATGGACTCGCCTTGCTTCGCCATTGGGGGTTGCGCCCTCAACTTCGGGAGTCTTTGGGGGGTTGCTCTCCCTTTATCATAACCAGGCTCCCTAAGTTGAGGAAATGCTTCCCATGTTGCTGATCCGCCCCTCCGGGGAGCTGTGCCCTCAAGGAGAGGTTTGCCCCCTTTTTTGGTACCTGCTCGTGATTTGAGTACCTTTATTCCAAATTTCATTTCTCTAGCTTCAGTGGTTTAAAAAATCGGTTCCTGTTCGGCCATTTTGATTAAAGATGGCGACTGTTTCTTTTTAACGTTTTCTTATATAGTCGTGACCTACTCCTGATGGTACGCCGTCATATAAAATTTCATTTCTCTACCTCGAACAGTGTGAAAAATAGGTTTTTAGGCGTCCGTTTTAAATCCCAAATGGCTCCTTTTTCAAAATGTCGGATTTTCCCTTTACCTACTCTTGATTATACACCTTCTTACCAAATTTGGTGTTTTCAGCTTCAGTAGTTTGGCCTGGGAATTTTGATGAGTTAGTGAGTGAGTCAGTAAGTGACCATGGGGCTATATAGCATGTGGACTAGCTGGGGGTTACGACCCAACTTGGAAGCTTTATCGCAATCAGACTCTCTCTGCTGGACTGCACCGCCATGGTGTAAATAGCACTCTCCACGGGGGCCTGCGCCCTCATAGCGGAGGTTAGCACATTTATTGTAACCTACGGGTGATAGTACACCTTCATACCAAATTTCGTTTCTGTAGCTTCAATGTTTTGAAAAATGGGTTTTGTGCGGCCATTTTGGATTAAAGATGCGACTTTTATAACATTGTCTTATATTGTCGTGACGTACTTGTGATGGTACAACTTCATATTCTCTAGCTCGAACGGTGTCGAAAATGAGTTTTTGGGCGTCCACTTTGAATCCAAGATGGCGGCTTTTCCAAAATGTTGTAATAATTTCCTAAACTATCCTTGATAAGTAGTTTAAAGTTTCCTAAGCTTAGTACTTCAGTAGTTTCCTAAACTACTCATTTATGCCAAATTTCGTATCTCTAGCTCAAACGGTGTGGAAAATAAATTTATGGGGTCTGCTATTTTGGAATCAAGATGGCTTTTTTTGGAAACATAATGTAATATTTTCGTAACCTATTCATGATTATACACCATCATAAATAATTTAATGTTTCTAGTTCCAGTAGTTTAGGCTGTGCGTTAGAGTGGGCCGAATATTTTTTCAGATATTGGGGTTCGAGTTGCCATCAAAACTTGTGCATTGGTACCAAATAAAGTCATGCCAAATATGGCCATCCTAAAACAATATTTAACAGGACCCTTGGACCCCTAAAGGGCCCAATTATTTTTTGCAAAACAAGGAATAAAAATATTATAGAAGTTTCCACATTTTGGGGTTCGAGTAGCTATGAAACGTTGTGCATTGGTACGAAATTTAGCCATGTCAAATGTGGCCCTTCTTATCCGTCAAGTTTTTTTGGCCGTTTTCAAACTAAAATTTTCGCGAGAGGCCTGGCTACATATTTTTGATGTGGCTGTGATTCGTCGAACAAACACAACATAACTTTCTACAACTTTTGCTCGCTACTCGAACTCAAATTTCTTAAAACAAAAGTCCTTTGCAAAATTATCATTTTCTCCGCCATTTTGAATCCAAGATTGCATTGTTGAAGACATTTTGTAATACTTTCCTATCCTACTAGTGATGTTGAATCTACATACCAAATTTCATTTCAGTTGCCCCAGCCGTTTAGGCTGTATATTCTATACAACAATGGGTTTTGCGGCCATTTTGGATCCAAGATGGCGACTTTTCAAAATATCGAATTTTATCCTTTACCTACTTTTAATCATACACTTTCATACCAAATTTGGTGTTTCTAGCTCCAGTAATTTGACCTGCAAATTTGGATCAGTCAGTCAGTTAGTGAGTGAAGATGGGGCTATATATGGACTCGCAGACCTCGTGGGGGCTGCGCCCTCTTTAACATAACCTGACCATGAACTTCGCCCCCATTATACATATCTGCACCCATACTCCCCTCGGGGAAGGCTGCGCCCTCATTGGGGAGGTTTGCCCCATTTATTGTAACCTAATCTTGGTCATACACCTTCATACCAAATTTCGTTTCCTTAGCTTCAGTGGTTTGAAAAATGGGTTTTTGGGCTTCAATTTTGGATTAAAGATGGCAACTTTTTGTTAACGTTTCCTTATATTGTTGTAACCTACTTGTGATTGTACACCTTCATACAAAATTTCGTTTTTCTAGCTCCAACGGTGTGGAAAATGGTTTGGGCTGCCATTTTGAATTCAAGATGTCGACTTTTCACAAATGTTGTAATATTTTTCTAAACTACTCATTATAATACACTTTTACACCAAATTTCTTATCTCTAGCTCAAACGGTGTGGAAAAAGGATTTTTTCCCGCCAATTTAGATCCCAGATGGCATTTTGGATACATTGTGTAATATTTTCGTAACCTACTTGTAATAATGTACCTTTGTACCAAATTTGGTGTTTCTACCTCCAGCCGTTTAGGCTATGCACTCTATACAACAATAGGTTTGGTGGCCATTTTGGATCAATGATGACTTTTTCAAAATGTTTTAATATTTTGCTAAACTACTTTTCATAATACACCTTATGGCAAATTTCGTGTCTCTAGATCAAACGGTGTGGAAATTAATTTTTTGGGGTCCACCATTTTGAATCCAAGATGGCGACTTCGGAAACTTTTGATAATATTTTCGTAACCTAATAGTAATGTTATACCTTCATACCAAATTTCACTTCAGTAGCCCCAGCGGTTTAGGCTTTGTATCCTATACAACAATGATTTCGGCGGCCATTTTGGATCCAAGATGGTGACTCTTAAAAAATGCCGGATGTTTCTTTACCTACTCTTGATCATACACTTTCATACCTAATTTGGTGTTTCTACCTTAAATAGTTTGGCTTGGGGATTTTAATCAGTCAGTCAATTAGTGAGTGACCATGGGGGCTATATAATATGTGGTTAGGTGTACTATGTGGTTAGGTGTCCCAATACTAGTTTTCTTCTATTTGGTCCTAATTACTCAATTATGAAATATCATCTCCCTAGGATAAGGGGACCCGTGCCGACTTGACGTCAGTTACAACTTGGGACACCATAATGTGGATGGATGGATTACCTCCAACTTTTTTTTATTCGTCAGTGTTACTGTATCCCTTCGCTTCTGCACTCCTCAAATAAGTGTACAAAAGGCAATTGCGGAATAAGATGAAGAAACACTTAAACACTGAGTTAAGCAATAAAGGTACAGAAGATACTTTAAAATAATTACCGACAAATCATATGATTTACACTAATCAAACGAAAAATGACTTGTCAGTTCCAGAAGCCTAAATATTACAAACGCCCCTTTAATCGAGGTCAATGAACTCAAACATGGAATCAATTATTCTACTTTTTTTTTATTAAACTGGTAGCGTGAATTCTCAAAATGCAGAAAGTGAAATCTCTAAAAACATTGCTACTTTCATCAGAGTCACCAATTAAAAATGGCCGTATAATTTGCCAATCGAACTTTCTATACCCAAATCTGAAGTCAGTCTCTTTCCTCCTGCCTTGGGCGAGGCGTTATCCTGTGCTTCAGACAGTTGGACAAAGTCCACTGAAAGGGTGTATAAAATAATTCAGGTCCGCTAAACATACTTTCACTTTTTTTTTCAAGGTGAACATAAAGAAAAAAAAGATCAACCAAATCTTTTAACAGCTTCACGACAGGAAAAAATGAGAAATTCTCCCGGGAAATGAAGTGAATTACTACTATAAAGAACGGTTCTTTTAATAGGGCAAGGAAAGGTCCTTTGGTGATATAGGTTATTTGGTGATAATTCTTGTAAGACCTGCCACCAAATAGACCGTTCCTTTTCAAAGCTGCCACTAGTTTTGTGTATTAGCACTTTTATCTTCATGGCATGTCATCTATTTTCAATTCACCATTAGTGCCACACCGTGCTTCCTGTAACAAAAGTCAGTCAATTGTTGAAAATCTAAGAGAAAGGTTGTGTTTGCATTATAAGTACGTTAATATTAATTGAACTGAATTGAATTTATGTTAAGGCCTTTAGGCAACTATGGCTCAGGCCGACGTTAATATTAAGTGAAACCCTTGGAATTTGCTTTAATATTTATTTGCTGTATGTCATTCTGTGCGTAAGGATCTTTTTTTTTAAGTTTAAAAGTCCATCAGTTTTAATATTAAACTTTTTAGGCTTCTCTGAAACTGCGAAAATCAGATTAATTTTCTACAGGACTTTCGGAAGTGAACATCACTGCTTCAGTCAAGCATGATGATTGGTGTGTCACCGTGTGTTTCACTGAAAATTGGATTGAGTGACATGCCTCAGTACCGTAGTGGTTATGCTTAAACACTGGAACACTAGAGCAAGTGATGTCAAGATAAAAAGGTTATCAAACCGCAAGCAATATTCCTCGTAGAGAAACAGTCTCCTTGCGGGGGTTCCTATTTTGGTAGAGGAAAAGATTTCGGAACTACAGAATCCATTTCTCGTCAAGAAATGGTCTCCCACAATAATTCCTCTTCACAGCGACAAAGAAGAAATTA